>CAUYRT010025356.1:0-30465 GCA_963574885.1 Lepilemur ruficaudatus | reverse complement strand
TGGCGTCAGCCTAGCTCACAGCAACCTCAAACTCCTGGGCTCAAGCAATCCTCCTGCCTCAGCCTCCCGAGTAGCTGGGACTACAGGCACGTGCCACCATGCCCGGCTAATTTTTTCTATTTTTAGTAGAGACGGGATCTCGCTCCTGCTCAGGCTAGTCTTGAACTCCTGAGCTCAAGTGATCCTCCCAGAGCGTTAGGATTACAGTGAGCCACTGCACCCGGGCCTGTCAGCTTCTTTATTTATAAACTTATCCTTTCTAAACAATAGGAATGGAAAATAGAAAAATTATTCCCTATTTTTTTTATTATTTTAAGAATTTGTATCTGTTTTCTCACGAATAAGTTAGAAGCTAAAGATCTATCTATTGTTTTCTTTCGATTTCTGGTTACATTTCAGTGGCTCTTTCCTTCTGGTTTTTCTTCCCCCTCCTCCCCCCCTCAGACGGTTTAGGTCTCAGGCCCTAAAGGCAACTGTTGCGGCACCTTAGATTCCAGAGGACACCTCCGGGAGCCCTAGCAGAGAGACCAGACCTTTCCTACTTGGAAACAGCATAGGAAAGAGCAACTGCTTCGTTTAATCTCTTCGTGGCAAAAGGAGTACATGTCTTTACTCAGAGTCAAAAGCTTTTAAAAAGGAAGAAGGCAGCAAATCGGAATCTTTGGTCAGCACCTGGCGCTTTGGCACAATGGTCTGCACATCATTGACATCAGTAAATGTTTGCGGAATTAAACTTCAGTGTCAGCTTTTGGGCAGGAAAGGAATTAAATCCGTAGTCCCCTGGGCAGCCACCTTTATTCTAAATCTCTTTTTGGGTCACATCCCTCATGTCTCCCACTCCTTCCTTTTGTCTTTTTTTCAAAATTTATACCACTGATGCTGAAGTTGTTTGGAATCTATTGCTAGACTTAAATCCAACAGGGTTTAAATACCAACACCATCAATGACTAACCTGAAAAAAAATCATTTAACTTCTTTTGTCCCTAGTTCTCTCGTTTGTGCGGTGGGAATTATTGCCATACAGGGTTGTTGTGGGAATTGGATGCAATAAAGTCTCTATAGTAGATCCGAGGGTATCTGTGCGTGCATGGTGCATGCGCCTTTCCTGCGGTAGTTACTTCCCCCTCTCTCTGTGGGGTCCATTTCTGGGGTAGCCAAAGGATGCTGAGCCTGCATGCTCTTGGGGACCAACTCTCCCTCTATCACCAGCCCGTCTTTACCATGCTCAGCCATTAGGAGAATCTGATAATTGAATTAGGGAAGTGTAACACAGACAGACCAGGAGGCAGAATTCCCGTGTGAGTTTCTGCCCTCGTACGCACTGCAGGAACGCCACGAGACGGCTCGTCTCCACCGACGGGGATGGTTCCCACAGCGCGGCTGAGGCTTGGGAAGGTGCAGGCAGGGTTTGAAGCCCCGTGCAGGAGTGAGAGAGTGGAGGGAGTCCTGAGCCTGACTGCCACCTCTGCCCCTGTTAGCTGCTTGACTCTGAGCGAACTGCTTGATCTCTCAGCTTCCTCCTTTGCAGAAGGGGATCCTCAGACAGCTTGCATGGCTGTTGTGAGGACAAAATAAAGCCTTTGGCCTACAGGAGGGTGCTCAGCAGACATTGTTTTTCTCCCCTTCCTTCCCTCTCCAGCCTCCCTTCTTTCTGAAGACTCCCTTTCCTTTGTATTTCCCCCTCTGCCCCAGCTTTCTGGATTCAGATTTTCAGAAATGCCGGCTGCTCAAGGGTGGGCGGTGCACAACCTCAGCTTTTAGGAGGACAGACACTAAAGAATCCAATACGCGATAAATGTTTGCATAAGTGAGATCAACAACAATACAATTATTTGGGATCATTACTAAATTGTGAAATCGAATGAAGCCAAAATAATAATAATAATAATTGCATCGAAAGTCAGTGGACAGTTACACCCTCTAACATGCTTGAAGATCCTGCCCTAGTTTATTACTGATGCTCTATCATGCAGTTATTAAAAAGCAGACGTCTGAGCTGACAACACTAATGATGGTGATGAATCTCTCCAGCACGGACGGCTCTCACTTTGTTTTAACTGAAGGGAAGCTATGGAAGTGTTTTCCCTCACTTTCAAAAAATCTTCCTTTTTTTCTCAGGCCATCTGTCTGGCTATTAAAATCCCATCAGCTTCATTGCGAGAACGCTTACTTCCCCCACGCCTGCCATCACAAAGGGGGTCCTTGCAGCCAACTAACTCCCGACAGCTCGGGTCCCTCAGAAGGGGAAGCAAAATTGCTCTCAACTCTTCCTTCCGGGCGGCCTGTCTGTCTTTCCGGGCCTGTCTCTGCTGTACAGACAAGAGACTCTGTGGTTCATTTCCGCCCCCCCCCATTAATACCAGAAATTAGTTTATATCCTTAATAATGTGTTGATTCATTCAGCTGTAAGAAACGACCATGTCTTTTCTCAGCGGTTCAGGGCCTAACAAGACAGTGCTGGACTTTCCAAGGGAGCACTCTCAGGGTGAAGCTCAACACCCCAAGTCCAGCGCCTGCTTCATGGAGACGACGGCGGACGAAGCCCACGGAGCTAAGGGGACGAGTCAGGACGGAGAGCAGCCAGGAAACGCCTGGTTCTTCCTGACTTGGCACCTGGGTTCCTGCCACCGACACTGTGCCTCTTAGGTTCGTGTGTCACATGGTTCCAAACCCTCCCTGTGGCCCCCAGTCCTTGCGGTCAGTACTGTCATGCAAGACAGCCGTTACTGTGATGACAGAGCGGCCTTTCCTCTCCCACCCCAAGAGATCTCGTAGCTTCTCCAGCAAGCACCTCTCCTGTGACAGGTAAATCCTGCATCTGAAAGGTTCTGGGTGGTGAATAATCCCTCTCTCGCTCGGATGGAGTCTTGGGTGGGGACATCTCCCAAAGACCCTGCAGGGAGGCCGAGAGAAAACCCCCTAGCACAGACCAGTGTGTGAACCAGGCAGGCAGGATCTCCCCTCCAGGGCTGCTGTCCACACCACCGCCCTGCCTAGCTGGAAGAATGGGTCAAATTTAACTAAGCGCCGGGAGCTCCGACGCCTCACAACGGCTCTGGGAGTGCAGGCGATTTCTGTGGATTGGCCTCTGACCTTCTTTTCACTTTCTACACTGCTGCCTCTTTTATCACCTAAAGAAAAAAGCTGATGTGTAATGGGGATGAAGGGCCACCGGTCCTGCCACGTCTCCCAGACCCAGCAGATGCTCTATTAGTCGGCGCGGCGCTTTCGCGACAGGGCTGGTGGGCCACTGTGGCGTCTGAGATGGATTCAGGTGGTATAGGGACGAACACTTCAACAGATCTGAGCTGAATATTTTTAATGTGTGTTAAAAATATAACTAGTGCGTTGAATCAGTGATTTCTTGGATACTATTGCTCAGGATGAGGCTCAAACGGGATTACTTTAAAGATAAGTGCTTGGTTGATAACAGCATGGGTGGTGTCCGGATGTAGCAAAAATAGTGCGCGTGGTACCCAGAGGATGGAAGGGTGGGGAGTCCTGGTTTAAAACATCACCATCTTTTGAGCTTCTACTCTGTGTGCAAGGCCTTTATATAGATTATTTTAATTTGGATAGCATGCCGCTTGAGAAGCAGTGTTCCTGTTTCCTGCGGCAGACAGGAAACGGGGGTTCAGAGAGATTGAGCACCTGCCTGCGGTCGCAGGGCCAGGCAGGATTCAAACCCAGGCCTGTCTGATGCCCAGACCAGGCTCCTTCTGCCGGCTGGTGCTGCCCAATCAATCCGGGAAGAAACTAGGGCAGGAAGTGGTTGGGTTCTAGGGAAAATCTATCGGTCCCGGGCTGCTGCGGTGTGTGGTCCTGTTGTCGGAGGCCCTGGCCTGTGACTTTAGCCTGGGTCTCGGCCACAGGCTCTGCGGCTTCCTCATGTCACCCAGTCCACAGATATCCACCCCCAGCCCGGTGTTTCTCTGTGCTGTGTCTCAGTGGGCTCGCCCGGGCAGTGTTTCTGGGGGCAGCAGGGGTGTCTCTCCCTGCCTGGGGGGAGGCAGGCCCCTCCCTGCGGTCTGCCGTTGTTTCCCTTTGCTCTGGCCAACTGTCATGGACCCTCTGGGCTCGAGTGTTCCATCTGCTCCGAGAGGGCCCGGCCGGCACCCCGGCATCTTCCATCTCTCCGGGCGGCCTCTGCCAGCCTCCACGGGCTCTTCCCCCACCCCCGCTGCCTCGCATCATCCTTCATCCCACCTCTGGCTCCTTTCTCCCGTGGCCTGGAAAGCCAGCGCCTTGGACACGGGGTGGGGCCGCCCCACCCATCTTACTTCCGGCCACACTTGTGTAACCCTGGTGGCCAAAGGCCCACTGGGGCGCCCCGAAGGCACATGTTCTCAAGTGGAGGGGGGCCGTTGGAAGCAGATCTTTCGGGCCAGACTCTCTTGTTCTCCTGTGAACTTGGTCCAGGGGAGGGAGTCCGCTGTTTGGGGACCGAGGCCGGGAGAGCCCTGCTCTCTGGGCTGCTGCTGCCCTGGCAAGCCAAGGCAGAGACCAATTTGTTCCTTCCTCCCTCCTCCTTGCCATCCTTTGTCCCTTTCCTGCTGCTTCGTTTTTCATTAAAAACTTTCACCAAGAGCCTACTGTGTGCCAGCCACCACCTTAGCTATTAAACTCCAATGAATCGGCCACCCCCCTGGTATTCACCAAGTGCCGCCATGCGCCGGGCAGAGGGCACAGAGGCAGACCTGACGCCGTCCCTGTCTCAAGGGCCGTACTGTCCAGTTGAGGAGAGACAGCCTAGACCACAGAGAGGGTGAGAAAGTACGCAGATCTTCACGCACGTCTGGCCTGGCGCAGGCGGCGGACTCCTGAGGGTGGCGCTCCTGGGCTTTCCAGCCTGCAGGAGACAGGTGAGCTGCCACCCCCTCTCCTGGTTTCTGTCACCCCCTCACCCTGTCAGAAGGGGCCACACCGCAGGATGCCAAGACAGCAGCAACAGTGCCCTGCCACAGCCTGCCCCAGAAATAAAGCCTCCTCTGTAAGGAGGTGTCCCTGCCACAGAGCAACCCGGAAGAGGGAAACCCCATTTCTCAGTGCGACTTCAGGCTTCTCCTTGCTAAATCCTGCCGCTCACTCTTTCCTGTGGAAGGGCCTTGGATTCGGGCTTCACAGGACAGGTAGAGGAGCCCGGAGCTCCCCAGGGGTACAAGCAGAGATGTGAGGCGGGAGGAAGCGGGCAGGAGACTCAGGAGTGCAGGGGGCTTCCTCTACCCTTGGAGAGGCAGCAGCTGAACAGGTGGCCCAGAGGGACGGTCAGTTGTGCTGCAGGGGCCAGGTCCCTTTGGTCCCACAGCATTACTGAGCAGCTACCATGTGCCAGTCACCATGCTAGGGCCTAGAGGCCTGTGCCACTTGCTGCCTGGGACTGGGACACATGGGACCTCACATAGCCACTTGCTGGCTCCGTGACAGGGACAAGTCCCTTCCCTCTCTGTGCCTCACGTTCTTCCATGACAAGGTGAGGGTTTGGACTAGATGAGCCCTGTGGCATCACTGCTAGTCACCTTCTCTCTTTCCTTTTCCCGTAGCGACAGAACCTCTACTTTTTCACCAGGCATGCACCCACCTGGAAAAAAGGTTATCTTTTCCAGATTTCCTTATAGCTAATGTAACACATGTAACACATTTCTGGCCAATGAGACTAAAGCAAAATTATTGTGCAATATCTTCTAGGAAATCTCCTTAGGAGCCAGGCGAAGGTTCCCTTTGCCCTGTTTTTTTGTGCTATCCTTCACCATGCTATGTGGAATGTGAAGGCAGTGGCTGGAGCTCTGGCAGCCCTGCTGGACTGTGAGGTTGATGGGCACCCTGGAGGGACGGTGGAGCAGGGAGCTGGCAGGAGCCTGCATTGCTAACCAGTTTGTGGAGCCTCCAGACCAGCCTTGTATTTCATGCCTCCAGATTCATTTACTTGAAAAAGAATAAGCATTTTGTCTTATTGAAGCCACTGTTAATTTTATTTTTCTGTTACTTGTAGTCAAATCTAATCCTTTCTAATACAAACTCTAAAATCCCCTCCAGGTGTTCCATTCCGAGGTTGTGACATTGGGAGAGTTCTTTAAGCACTCACTCCCTGAGGCAGGCAGAATAATGGTCTCCCATAAGGTGTTCAGGTCCCAGTTCTTATAACCTGCGAATGTGTTCCGTTGCCTGGCAAAGGGGATTAAGGTTGCAGGTGGAATTAAGGCTTCTAATCAGCTGACCCCAAGATAGGGAGGTTATCCTGGATTATGCGGGTGGGCCCACAGTAATCACAGGTGCTTAGGTGTGGAGGAGGGAGTTATAACAAGGACTCTGTCCAAGGTTGCTGGCTTTGAAGATGGAGGGAGTGACCACAGGCCGAGGAATGTGGCAGCCTCTAGCAGCTAGAACAGGCAAGCGGGTTCTCCCAGGAGCCTCCAGAAGGAACCAGCCCTGCTGACACCTTAGCCCAGTGAGACCCGTTTCAGACTTCTGACCTCCAGAACTGTCAGATATTAAGTGTGTACTGTTTTAAGCCACTACATTTGTGGCAATTTGTTACAGCAGCAATAGGCAACAATATACTCCCTCTGTTTCCTCCCGGGTAAAATGAGACTCATAACACCCATGTTATAGTGCTGTGTGGCTTAGGGAAGGTGACATACGTGTGGTCCTTAGGACAGGGCCCGGCACACAGAAGACGCTCAAACTCTAGCTCTCAGCGAAAATCAGCCCTTCTTCTCATACCTCTGGCCACGCTTTAACCACAAATTATAATATTGGCTGAAGCGGACTTATCGGAAGTGCTGGGACTGAACTAATGGCTTTCCCAGACTCACGCACTCTGAATTTGTTCGGTGCCTGGGAGAAAGGTCATTACCCTCATGGTAGAGGTGGAGAAGCAGGCCCAGCCCACAGGCAGCAGAGGTGGGATTTGGATCCACTTCCGCTAGAACCCCCCGGCCGTGCTCCAAAGCACTGCTTCTCCGAGTGTGGTCTGCAGGCCCGCGCATCCCACTGGCCTCACCTGGGAGCTCCAAAGTCAGAGTCTCAGCCCCCCCCTGCAGCCCAGGATCCGCATCCGCATTCCAACAAGATCCCGGTGATTTGCCTACAAGTCGGAGTTGGAGAGGGGCTGCTCCAGACCAAGTGCTCTGCTCTCTCCTTGACCGCGCCATTTTGGGCCTCAGGTGATTTCACTTCCTTCGTGTGCTTTGGGCTTTACCCCTCTGTTCCACTGGGCAAATTCCTGTTCATCCTGCAGAGCCCACTGCAGAGGGCACTGCCCTTAGGTCCCGTTCCTGACCTCCTCATAGACTTGCTCTCTTTTCTACACTTCGCCTGTGCCTGTATCAGTGCCCTGAGCCCGCTGGTGATGGTCTTGGTACCTGCCTGTGTCTCGGTCTAGGACTTGATCTTCTTCAGAGCAGGGGCAGCCTCATGACACCCAACAAACATTGACCAAGCACCTACCGTGTGCCAGGTGCTGATCTCAGCCCTGGGGCTACGGCAATAAATAAAACAGGCCAAGGACCCTGGTCTCCCAGAGCTTATGTACTGTAGACAAACAGAGTCAGAGAGCATACCATACAACGGAGAAAATAAAATACACAAGACAGAGGACAGAGCCACCCCCTCTGCCCACCCCCTGCTGACTTGTTTCTGTGGCCTGCGAACTCGCACAGAGCCTGACTTATATTAAACATTCAAAAGTTATTGAGTTAGATCAGATCTGACCATTCTCCCAGATCAAACCACGTATCTTTCAGTTCAGATCCTTTCTGGGCATTTGCTGGGCAATCTTTCCTACCCAGAAAAATCCTGCAATTTCTCTCTTCTCCATGAAGCCTTCCAAGATGAAGATGAGGAGTACAGACTCCCCACGCCCTGCAGCCGGCACCGCCGGCGTGGCCTGGCTCCCCGGCACCTGGCATTTAGTTATTGAATAAAGCACACCACGTGGTTGGTCAGCACAACAGGGTGTGCTTCCCCAACTGGGGTCAAGGTCGGGAAATGTCAGCCTCTGAAAGGAAAGCTGGGAGGGTGGCCTAAAATGGGTGAGAGTCTCTCTCCTTAAAAGCAACAACTCACCCTAGGGATGCTCTTTAAAAGGGAGGAGATGAGGCTAGCCTTCTACCTGAATCTTATCAGCAGGCACCGCTCAGGGATGTGGGGTATTTATGTGTTTGTTTGCAGATGCCTGGCTTCGGTCCCTCTGCTTCTGTGAGCGGCTCTACCCTGTCTGCGCTGGTGTCGTTTTAGTTATGTTTTCAGCTGTCAAAAGACAAAGGCTCCGCCTGTAACTCGCCATAGGCCTAGGGGAGGATTTGCAAACTTCCATACCTACAGAGGCCAGGCAAAGGCCACTAAAGGAGCGAAGCAGCCACGTGAGCCACGTAAGCCGCTCGGAGCAGCGGGGACTTGGGGGAAGTGCAGAGCACCTGCCACCCGGAAGAGACATCTGCTGCCCAGCTCCTGCCGATGGTTGCCCGCAGGGATGGGACCCAGGGTTACAAAAATCTTCTGGGTTTTTTTTTCAAGGGAAGCCAAAAATGTGTATTTTTATAAGAAAGTTCTCAATTTATGGAACGTTTGAGAGCCACACAAGCACTTGCAGATCACCCTTTGCAACTGCTAATATAATAAATAGTAAACACACGGCTCACAGGCACCTGGCATTCACCAAGTGCTCACTATGCGCTGGCACCTTGGTGAGCACCTTACGTGGAGCATCTTCCCCAAATTTCACAACCAACTCATAAGGAGATACGATTGTTTCCCCCGTTTTACCCATGAGAAATGGACTTAGGAAGGTTAAATTCTGCATCCAAGCTCACGCTGCTGGCCAGTGATAGGGCTAGGATTCGAACCCAGGCTGGCAGGTGCCAGAGCTGACCTGAACTTCAGGCCGGGCAGGAACAAACACACACTCTGATTACGATGGCGCCGGGACAACTCTGAGATTGCACGTGCATTGCAATGTCAGCTGCAAAGCTTTGCACTATGTCCTGCTCTCATTCCTTTTCTCATGCAGCCAACAACACTGAGCAATCGCGGTCTAGCCATCCCCCTGAGGGGGTCTCTGTCCAATCTCGTCCCTCGTTACTAACACCTCCCCTCCCCCACAGCCGGCCCTCCAGTGATGGCATTGACCTCACACAGTCCCCTAAACACCCTGTGCTCTCTCACACCTCTGCCTAGGGGGGCACCTGGCGCATGGTAGCGACTTAGTAAATCCCGTTGGAGAAATGGATGGGGAACTCACGGTCTGGAGGTGGAGACAGCAATGGAAACAAGCGACATGGCGGACAGCAGGTGCTGTGGCAGAGGAAGGGAAGAGAGAGGGAACCTGACCCTGGCGGGAGAGGGCGGGAGGCAGCGGAGGTACTGGGGCAGTGACAACCTCTCTAAGTCCTGCAGACAAAGTAGGAGGTGGCTGGAAAGGGCCGTCTAGGAAAAAGGCAGGGGAGAGGGCATCTTTGCAGTCACCTCCTCCCTCTCCACACGCTGTGAGGGAGGGATGTCCTTGCACTTTGAGGCACGCTTCTGTTGTCAAAGCCACGAGAAACTCTGTCCGCCCCTCTACATTCCCCCCACTATGCCCCTGGTAAGGAGCGTGTCCCAATTTAAGCTTCAAAACGTTGAAGACGGGGGATGCAAACAGCAACTTCCGCTCAGCATTGCCTGCAACTTCTCAGAGAAATTTATTCATAGATTTGGAGGCCAAGGGAAATTTGTCAATATAATTAGCGTAATAGGAGGCTGTGCACAGGTTTTTGGGTATCCCAGCCCTGCCACTTTCTGAGCAAGCTTGGGCAAGTTACTTAACTTCTCTGAGCCTCTTTAGATGGAGATAACAGGTATCATGGCACGTATCTTCAGAATTGTGAAAATTAAATAAGAGATAACCTCTGGAAAGCATCTAAAATAATGCTTAGCACAGAGGAGGCACTCGATGAATGACTAGCTATTATTATTACTGTTGTTATTAGTGTTGTGATGGCAGAACAGTTGTTTTGCAAACAACTATTTTGTTCTCCGCAAAAAAATATGCTGGAGGAAAATTGGGGAGGAGAATTGTCAACCTCAGGGAAAATTCAGGAAAGATAAAGGATAAGACTCGCCCTTAATGGGAGATAAAGATGGAGCTCCAGGTTGGGGGAAGTGTGACGGAAGAGCGTGACCACCCTGCACGCAGAGAGTGGGAGGAGAGCAGAGAGCAAGCTGGGGGAAGGATGGTCCAGGGGTCGGCACCCGCTGTCTCCGAGGGGTTTCGCCCAGTGCTGGGCTGGAGAGGCTGGCACTGGGGCATTTAAGTCGCACGGTGGATGGGGTGGCAGAGCAAGGGGTGGGCTCACCCAGGGCTGCCAAGTCAGTACCTCTGGGCCGGGCGGTAACTAACAAGGATTTCCATCGAGAGCAAAGGTGACCACTGCCCAGCAGGCGGAGGCTTACCAGCTTCCTGAAGCTTTAAAGCAAAGCCATGGCCCGGGAGGGCCCCAGAGAGCCTCGGAGGCTGCAGGTGCAAGGGAAACACCTGCCTGTTCTCAAGGGTTTTGGAGGATAGGAGAAAGCCTAGGAGAAAAGTCTGCCTGGAGGTTTTGCTTAGAAGCCAGTCTCCTTCCTGGGATGGGGAGCCCTCGAGGCCGGGCACCCTGTCTCTGCTCATTCGTTCAACACGCAGCCCCTGAGGCCCTGTGTGCCAGGCAGTGGATGAGACTCTGGGGAGATGGCGGTGGACAGGCAGACACGGTCCCTGTTGCCCTCACGGAGCTTACAGTCTTATAGGGGGACTCGGGTCAGAAACAAGTAAATGCTAAGAAAATAAAAATAAAAAGTTAAAGAAGGGTAACATGACCGGGGGCCACGTTGGATAGGGTGGTCAGGAGGACTGCTTGAGAGGCGACATTGGAGCAGACACTCGCTGTGATCGCCTGTTTGTGGCCGGGCCCGGCACGCAGCGTGCGCTCAGCAACGCCCATTGTACCGGCAGTGAGCGAGAGGGCTCCGGATGTACTGCCGCTATACGTCCCTCACGATCTCCCTTCTCCCTCACTCCCCCTTTACCACGACCAACTTAGCGCAAGTCACCGGTCACCGCAACGACCTCCGCACTGTGCCTCACGCCGCTCAGGAACTCTCGCCACCACCCATCCCGTCCATCCATGAGACCCTCAACGGCCGGCGATCTGGAGGGTGGGAGACCCTCCCAGGCTTGCCACCTTTTGCCCACCCCCCTTATCATCCTGCTGAAACACACACTGCTCCGTGAGCCATCTCTGTCCCATTGGGATCACATGTCCACGGCCTCCCGGCCTCACCCTTCCCTGCCTTCCACCTTGCAGCCACACGGGACCACTGGCACTCCCGCGTGGGCATCCGTGTTTCTGCATGTGCCGTTCCTCTGGCTGAAGCACTCTTCCCTCCTTAGCGCGTTCACCCGTCCTTCAGAACGCAGGCTTCCCTGGCGGTCCCTCCCTCCCCGTCTCCGCGCTCTCAGGATCCCTTGTGCTTGTATTTCTTGCTGTGCCGTCATCATCCTCTGTTCACTGGTGTGTCTTCTCTACCAGGCTGAGCACCCCTCGAGGGTGGAGATGGAGCCTTTCAACTCTACCCTGGAGTCTCGCACATCCCTGGCAGGTGCTCAGGGAATAGTCGTTGGACAAAGAGCAACCATCGCCCTTTTCCTCATCAAGAAAGTTGCTGGTAACGCCTCATTCTTCTGCTCTATGCTGATTCCTGAGTCACAGGACAGGCACGAGCTGCAAGCTGGAAAAATCCCTTAGGCTCTCTCAGCACCCTGCCTGTGTTTCTCCCTGCCAGCAAGACAGCGCACCCTCTTCCTTTGGTTCTAAGGCGCATATTTTAAATTTCAAGGTTTCTGAAATTAGAGTGCATTTTATAATTAATGTGGAACATCAAATTTGTTTCCCCCTCCCCTGAAGGCAATTTTTTTGGCAGCTAGTTCATTTTCCAATTGGTGGCATCTTAGAACTGAGAGGAGACGGAACTGGGAGAATAAAAACTTTTGTGCACCCAGAAGAAAGGACCAGGGCGCTGGCCAGGCCGTAGCGGCTCCCCACCAGCCCCACGGCAGGTGACGTGCGTGTCTGGCACTGGGAGCACAGCTAACATCTCTCTACTCTCATTCCTATTTTCTAAAAAGTCTAGTGGTTATAACTGAGCCTCATTCAAATTCCAGCTCAAATCCTTGATGATCCTAACTGATTGTAAAAGATGCCAGGAATCTCTCTGAATTTGCGGGAGGGTAATAAGGAGAGGCGATGCCAGGGGCTGTCTCAAAGGTCTAGGATGAAATGAAGCTGTTTTGTGAGATGCCTGTTCCTTAGGATGCCCTGCTCAGACGCCCCGGAGGGTCTCAGGGGCAGGCCTGGGGGCTCGTTCACCATGCCTCCTATGTTTCACACAGGGGGGCCCCCGCCGTCAACACCTCCACCAGTATTTTTTGAACTTAGTCGATTTGAATTTAGCTGAGTCTATTTCCTCCCTTCTCTGCACTGTCATGGATGCTGTGAGGCCCAAGAGACCCCCACACTCAGGTTGGGGTGCAAGCGGCAGGGGCATGGCAAAGATGCGAAGGGAACGGGCTGCTCTAAGCCTCACAACAGCCTTAGGGACAGGCATTATCACCTCCGGGCAGCAGATGATAACTGTGAGGCACAGAGACAGAATTGACTGGCCCTAGTTCACACAGCTTATAAGCAAGAAGCCAGAAGACCAAAAAGAGCAAAACCCTGGAACAAAACTAACATGGCCCTTCAGGTCCTGACCACTCTTCTTCCCCCTCCTACACCATCCAGCGTCACCTCTCCCACTACACTCCCCCTCCCCCTTGGTTTTCTAGCCACCCTGGCCTTCACCCCATACTTGTCTCACTTTTATTCTCCTCCATCTCTGCACTTGCTGCCCTCTGACCTATGGGAATGTTCTTTCTTCCTCTCTTTGCCCAGTTAACTCCTATTCATCCTTCAAAGCCCCATTCCCATCTCACCTCCTCAGGGAAGGCTTCCCTGGTTAGATACAATCCCAGTATTATAAGCTCACAGTCTCATGTGTCTCCCTGGATAGTATATGTAACACATATGTAATGTATGTGTGAGATTCTTTGAATTCGGGTCTGCCTCTTCCATGAGGCTCTCAGCACCCTGAGGGCAGTGACTCTGAAGGATGTTGCTACCCATTATGTCCCCAGGCCCTGGCCTAGCATTTGGCACCTCGTAGGGGCTCATCAAAGATTTAACCAAGAAAATAAATGAGTGGAGGAATTGCCTGATCTGTGGCTGTAAACTAACCTGGAAACTTGAAATTAATATTTCATTTGAATATGAGTTTTTGGCCAAAATACTTATATTTGAGGCTAAAAGGAGCCATTGAGCTTTTTTTTTTTTTTTTCCGAGACAGAGTCTCACTCTGTTGCCCAAGCTAGAGTGAGTGCCGTGGCGTCAGCCTAGCTCACGCCATTGAGCTTTGATAAATTAGAAAGTCCCTTGCATTATCAGTCTGGAGGTGTAGCTTCTCCTCCCCCGGACCTGAAAGCAAACACTCATGGGAAGCTCTCTGTGGCCAGATCCGTGTGACAGACACTTTGGATGGCGTGGAGGGGGGACGATGTGGCGGGACCTATTTAGGGGACTTGCACCCCCAGAACTTCCTTCTCAGGCTTTTATTTTCTCTCTAAGCACTATTTCCCATTCTCTTTCTTTGCTATTGTCCCTTGTGTGTTGAAACTCTCTCCCTTTCTCTCTTTCTCCCAACTCTCTCCCTCCCTCCCTCTTTTCTCTCGCTCTCTCCTCTGTGCTGAGTTCATTATTTAATTCTTAGAATGTCATAAAAAATGATGCTTTGGCCACCACTGCTCACTGTGTATAAAGAATCATCCTTTGGTGATACAAAGGGACCACCATTGCTGAACGCCCCCCTCCCCGTGGCAGGCAGTGGTCATTTGTTCATCAACAAGGGCAGGGTGACATCTTGCACTGTCATGGTTGCTGTGGGTACGGAAGGGAGCAGAACAGACGAAAATCCCTGCCCTCATGGAGCTGGCAGTCTAGTGGCAGACAGGCAAGGAACATAATGAGCAAGCAGTGCAGCGTGCTGGAACGGGGCGGGCGCCCGCAAACACGAAGATAAATAAAATGACTATGGGGGTCTATGAGGGGTGTGGGGCGGAGAGTGTCGTCTGCAATTTCAAATGAGGTGGTCAGGGAAAGGCAGGTGACAGACATCCATTCATTTAATCCCTAAACCACCAACCACACTTTGAGGAGGATTTTACATTTCCTTTTTTACAGAAAAGAGGCTTGGAGAGGTTAAATAACTTGCCCCAAATAACGCACACGGCTGCTGTGCAGGAAGGGAACCCGGGTCCGGGTGGCTGCAAAATTCCTTCAGTTACACCACAAAGCTACATCTGAAAACTTAACAAGTTACAGGTGCTGCAAATTTGCTGTTTTCTGGAAATGCCTGAAATCAGAAAGCAATGGATCATTTACATCAAGGACGCTTCCAGAATGAAAGGACAAAAATAAAGAGGTGCGTGGTGAGTTTGGCCTGAAGTTCGGGGTTAGAAATCGAACGTCACACTCCCTCGGCCTTTGCCACTCAGCTCACAGGAGCGAGGGGTCAGGGAAGAGTCACTGCCACTTCGAAAGGGGCAGGGCAGCTCAGACAGCAGCTGGGAGGGGGTGGCTCAGAACTCAGGCTTCCTGGGCGCTCCCTGGGGGACACAGTGGGACAGACAGACTAGAATCCGGTGCACACGGGAGTAGGAAAGAAGGCCGCGGTCGCTCGGGTCCACTGCACGGAGCTCTCAGGAGGCTGTCAGGGTGCACGTGGCAGGGGGAAGATGTAGCTTGATGAGTCATAAGAGGCCTGGATTCAAGTTCTGGCTCCGCCACTTTCTGCCCACATGACCTTGGTATGTCGTCTGGCTCCTGTGAGCCTCCTGCCGCTCACCTGAACGGGGAGGGGGGGGAGCCAGGGCAGGGGGTGCAGTGGGAAGGGCTGGGACTCGCGGGTGGGGGAGTCAGGTTTGGCTAACAAAGTGGGTGGGACTGGTTAGCGACGCTGGGCCGGCTCTACGGAGACTGCTGATGAGAACTCAAGCCTTGGGGAAAGCTGTCCGGGTCCTGTGAATTGGACGGGAGGTTTGCCAAAGAGTAGAAGGTTCTGGGGCAAGTAAATAGGGATGGTCCTTTCTGACGCCAGCTCTCTGCTCAGAGGTGTCTATGCTGGTGCTATCAAGATCGAACTGGGAGGGGTGGATGCGGGAGGTGGCTTGCGGGGGACAGTGTGTGTTGCTTCGGTGGCGTCTGCTTCACCAGCGGTTAAGGCCCTGACTCCACCATGGTGCAGTGTACCAATGTAGCAAAATCGCACTTACGCCCCATGAATATTGACACATAAAAAATAAATGGGGGGAGAAAAGAAAGGAAAAAAATAAATCAAACTAACTTTGGTGTACTTTAAAAGAAAAGGGAAGAAAGTCAACTGGCTGGTTTTTCCTTCCCTGTAGAGGCTGTGTGTACCGATCATTTTTCTTTACCTTTCTTTGACTAATCTGCCTTCCCTTCAGCCAGTTAAGAGCTGTGCAACCCCAATGACGGTCTCCTTTTGAATTCACTTATTTTATAATAATGGATTCATGACTCACTATTACTCTTTTAAAAAAGAAGTTCCAGGAAGAACAAACAAGTCATTTCGACTTCCTCACCCCTTTTCTCTCCCTCCCTCCCTCTTCTCTCTCTCTCTGTCTCTCTCCCCCTTTCTTCCTCTCTCTCTTGGTTACTTGATTGTCACATGTCCTTACGATGTTTGCACTCATTTCAGCAATTTTAAGACTTTCTGCATCAATCCATTGGTGAATATTTCTTACACACCTACTATGTGCAAAGTGCCTAAAGAAAGTCAAATTATCTTGGGAATTACAGAGCAGTCCATTAGTACCGTCCATACTCAGCCTATCCATGCTGAAAGGCAAGAGTGTCTGAAAGGCTGTTGGTTTTCCTAAAATGAAAGATGTATCCTTTCCTTCTGCAGAACAAGAGAGCCATGGCTGAACCAGGCATGGAGCACTCCACCACCTCACAGGCCAAGCCAGGGCTGTGCCGTTATGAACTTGGAAAAGACAATTTGGGACAATGGAGACACTTCTTGCTCAAACATGTAGAATGGCTGGTAGAGCCAGCAGCCTGGGGAGGGAACGACAGGAGAAGCCACTGATGGCAGAGGAGCTCAAACATTCAGCAAAGGCAGTGTGACAGCCTGATCAGAGAGAGAGAGAGGGAATTCTGCTCTGCCTCCCAGTAAGGCAAAGGGGGCGAGAGAGGGAGAGAAAGAGGGACCGTGGCGGGTTTGTTTCTGCCACGGACCACACCGTACCAGCTGCTGGCTCCTCCTCTGCAGGGCTAGAAATCCTTCGAGGAGCTGGGAGCCAGGACAGAGGGGAGGAAGGAGCAGGAGAGAATAAACACGGACAGTGAATTTCTTGCTGTCCCTGGAGACACTGTTTCCTTTAGGTGACAACAGAGGTTAGTATCAGTGAGCCACTGAGCCCAGGGACACCTCGCTTGGAACAAGGTGCTGGAGATTTATTGAACTCTTCCCTGAAAGGGCCGATTCATCTCTCCATTCAGAGACCTTGATGCAGCGTTCCTGAAACGTTCAAGAACTTCTATCATTCTCTACCTACCTGTAACCATGTGCACACTGTCCCCCAAGCCCAGCCCTGCTCCTCAAGTCCCACTAAGAACACCGGCCTGCTAGGGTTTCAAGTTCACACACACACAGTTTTCAGGCATTTTCTCCACGGAGGGAAAAAACAAGGGTGGTAGTTTCTTCTCGATCCCTCTCCCCCTCCTGCTGTGTCTGTCCCTAACGGGTGGTCATGTCTCTTCTCATTCTTCAGCAGACTGGTTAATTTCAAAGGCAGCAAGAAAGGTAAGGACATTTTTTTTTTTGGATCCTTATTTTCATCAAGAGGGGAATGAAAAGAATCATCTCAGGAGACAAAAAGCCTAATGAAAACCAGAGAGCAAAAGAGATCAGAGGAAGACAGGGCTGTTTTTCATCTGGAGTCATTAGCAGCATCTTAGAGAGATTTGAAATCTGTTCACAACTTCGTGGACATGGGCAGAAAACACAAACCAAGTGGAGATGGGGGAGAGTTTTTTGAAAGTCCAGTTTCTCACAAAAAACATAGGTTGGGGGAAGCCGAAGCCTTGACAACTTAATCTCCTTAAAGGCTGACCCTATTCTGAACACTCATAAAAGCCAACACATCAACACTCCCCAAGAACTATCTATGCCAACTTTCAGAAATAAGTGAAACACACACACACATCCATTTAATTAAACCTTTTCAGAAATCAGTGCAGTCTTTGAAAACAAGCAGCTTAAAATCTCCAAACCACTTCTTAAGTGGCTGAGGCTGAACTTCCTATGGTGGCCCAGGCCTGCAACGCCCTATATTGACAGAGGCTTTGGAAATTAAAGGCCAGGTCGAAATGGGGCCCTGAGCACCAGCCCTTCCTGCCCGTGCCATGGCTACAAGTGGAAAGGGAATATCAATCCCGAAGAGAGCCTGGCTCAGCCTTCCCCTCGCCACCCAGAGGCAAGTGCCCAGGGCTGGACCATCGAGGCAGTTCCTAAGCCCATCGCACAATCCCTGGGAAGCGTTGCAGTTCTAACCCTTCACTGATGATTCAGGAAGAGGGAGGGCATGCGGCTTGGAGAGAAAGTTAAAGGCTGGGCAGCACATTTGGGGATGTGGGCATCAAACAGATGGAATTTTAATGAAAATACTTAAGCCTTTTAATGCACAAGTGATCCAAAGCTACCCCCGGTCTTCTTACCTTCTGGGAATTATATGTTTAAAAGATCATGGTATTAAGAATGTGCAAATAAAACCCTGATTTAAAAAAGTATATTTATACCAACCCACCGACTGCGGGGTGTATTTACCCTAAAATAATGTGCGGTCTTTCCTCTAGTCTCCTGTCTACATATCTCCCTCCATCCATCTAACTAAAATCCGAGGAGGGCAAACTGCCTCTATGATCATTTCCCTAAAGCAGTCCTCATTCACTTTGCTTTTCTTCTCTTTTGGAACAGAAGTCTGTCATAAATGTTTAATTAAATGGAAGTCTTTCCACTCTTAATGACTAGCTGTATGAAAGGCTTTTCATTTTTTTAAGGAGCGGTGTGTGTGTGTGTGTTTAAAACAGTCCCTATTAATTTCCTGATATTGATTCCCTGGCTGGGGAAGAGCATATAGTATTCAGCATAGAGCTCCTCTGCAGAATATGTTAAAGGCAGCGGTTTGGATTGAGAAAGGGCACCAAATGCAGTATGCGTCAAACAGACCATCGCTCAATGAAGTCACTTAGCTATTCAAAACATGTTCAGCCATCACTCAACCGTTTGCACCAAGAATGTTTGGAAGGGTGCATGGAATCTGTGCCTTCCCAGACGCAACCGTTTCCCGAAGAGCGGCTTTTGCCCAGTTTGGGTTAGACCCCCCGGGGCCACATCAGTTTCTCCCTCACCCATCCATTTCCCTTTCTTCTCCCCCATCTCCTGGTCTCAACTCCCTGCATCACCATCCCATGTTAAGCTTAACAAACAATCCTGCAGTGTCCGCTTCCCGACGCTGCCTCAAACGGCCTCCAGTGTTGGTTCATATCAGAAGCAAAGCACACAAGCCTTCCTTTCCACAGGGAAACATATGCCTCACTCTGTGCTGTCCTTCTATGGGTGGCTGTAGCTCGCACACACAGACGTGTGTAGCCATCAAATACAGTCTCTCGCACTAAAGTCCGTTGCTAAACGCAGGTTGTATGACCTGCAGGAGTTTTTTTCTGTGCTTATTAATGTGTCCCCAAAGCACATGCCTTCATCCGTACCCTGATCTCACAGCCTTTGCACCGTGGGGGCCCCTTTCCCCACAGCACAGGCACACACGCCTCAACGACCCTGCGAGATCAAGGCGAACAGCGGCACCCCCGCCCCCCTGCTTCCCCAGCTTCCCCCCTCAACCTCGCGGTGCCCGGGCCGCCCCCCCCCCCCCGCCTGCCTGCACAATGTCTGATTCCCAAACCGGCTGCAGTGCTGACTCCACTCGCTCTGGCTAACAGACATGTCACTCTGTGTGCAAGCGAATCGGTTCTCAGCCTAACCTGCAAGTGAATTGCTGTTTAATCAGAACTTGGGCTTGTTTCCTGTGAGAGACGTATGTATTTTTAGACTTTGAAAACGTTAACACACACACATACACACACGCAGCCAGCCGCCTTGAACGATGCGTGTGGCTCATAGACATTACGAAATGCTCTTGAACTCAGCCTGAGATCCTGGAATAATTAGGATTTACCAAATAAGGATTCTTCGAAAAAACAGAATTTTTTTTTTTTTAAAAAAGGAGATTTGCAGATGATGATGCGTCTGGGACTTTTGGGGAGTAAGAGGAAGAGGAGGGGAAAAGGGAGAACATTTTTGAATTCTTCATTGCCAAAAGAGGGACGGCATTAGAGGAACAATTACTTTCCCTTCTCACTGACAGCAACGTGAAACCCAACGGCAAATCCTAATGGTTCCAAGGCAGGCAGAGAGCACCTTTGACTTTTAAAGACCATCTCTTGTTGTTTTCACCACATCATAGATTATTCCAAGGAAGAGGTTTGGGGGCAGGGGGTGGAAGAGGAGAGAGTGGAGCATGGGTTCTGCTTATCGATTTTCTTTCCTCTGAAACTAACCCAACCAACCTTGATCTGTGGTGGAAGAAGTGAAGTAAGAAAATGGTGGAATGTGAAGGGGACTTACTTGGAGTAGGGTGGGGAGGGGAAGCGGGGAGGGGAGGGGTGGGGTGGAGAGGGGGGAGGAGATGGAAAATCAAATACCTTCTAGGCAGCAGGTTCTCCATAATCCAGAATGGGTCATAACTTCCTCGTTCTTTTTGCTGGTTTCATTCTCACTGACACTTTTGGTCTTGCAAACCCCTCTGGAGTAGAGCCAATAGTCGGTTCCCACAGCTATGGTCATCAGGCTGAAGGCAGCGAAAGCACCAACGGTGGTTAAAAGCATTTGAACACCTCGATCAAACAGCCCCATAATTCTTCATTATATAAACACCCAACCGACTTCTGGTTCTCGGGAGAGTGTGTGTGAGGGTGCGAGTACTAAAGCACAAAAATAAAAATAAAAATAAAAATAATTCCACTACTAATAGAATGGATATATGTGTGAATAGAGAATGTGGAGTTATAAAAAAAAGGGAGGTAAGAAAGCTCACGGAAAAGAGTGTAAATTATAAAGATCACACGGGAAGAGAGGCTTGCCTTTTGAGATCACAAACTGTTCCAGTTGCAGTGATTTTTTTTTTTAAAAAAAAAGGAGAAAAAAAAATAAAAAGACACCCCCCACCCCCCCCAAGTGAGATGCCTTAATCTCTTTTTCTAAAATTCTGGTCTCCAGTTTCCATATGTGATAGCTAATTTGGAGATGGCTTCCACAGGGAACCAGGGAACGGCCGAATTCTCAGCACCGTCTCTCATGGTCGGGACCTAGACAGTTAGAGACTGCGAGAGCCGAGATGCAACCTTCGCTCTTCGTTCTCGGCTCTGCGGCCTGCGCCATGAAAATCCTCTGCTCCGCCGGTTCTCCTCCTCGGGGGGTCTCGGCGCCTGCTTTTCAGACCAGACTTCCCAGTATTGCGCGAGCCCGTGAGCTCAGCTGCACAGGTGCGGGGGTCTCGCCTCCCATGGTCCTGCCCGGCGGCGGCGGCGGCGGCGGCGGCGGCGGCAGCAGGGCGGGCGGCGGCGGCGCAGGACGAGCAGCGGCGGCGGTTATTGTTGTCGGTGGCGGGGTAGCGCTGGCGAAGTGGGGGAGGGAGGGGGTTTCTCCCGGAGACTCGAGGCGGGTTTCCCTCCCCCTATCCGCAAAGCTCCTGGAAGCAAGGCAGCCGGCGTCTTGCTGCAGGACGGGCCGCCCGCCTGCCCCCCCACGCGCCGGCGGCCCGCGCTCCCACCTACTGCATTCCCGGCGGTGCTGAACTGGACAGCTCCCCGCGCCGCCCCGCCGCGCTCGGGCCGCCGGCCGCCCGCCAGGAGGGGACGCGGGCCACGTCCGCCCGCTCCCGGGGGCAGCGAGGCGGGCGCAGGGCGGGGGCCGCCTTCCCGCTTGGCGCCCCTCTCCCGGATCCCGAAATGAGCGGCCGCCCGGCTCCCGGAGCGCAGAGGAAGGCGTAGCCAGCGACGGCTCTCGCCCTCTCGCTCTCCCCCCGCTCTCCCGGCCCTCCCCCCGGTGTTTCTTCCAGCTCAGCCTCCTTCTCATTCCATCTCTACGTGCCCAGAGCTTCAAATACAACCCTCCCATCACAATCAGACGGGCACAAAACTTCAACCAGCCGTTTCTCTGCCTGGCAGCAGTGAAAGTATAACCTGGATGGGTAATTACGAACACTGTCTCTGTCTGTTGTTTAGATAATCATGTCACTTTGCTTTTCGGGGGATTTGTTTTGTTTTGGTGGCTCGTGAGCTACATCTCCTTGGAGTTGTTCCTCTCTGGTCTCTTTGTCTCTCTCTGGCTACCAAGGGGTGCGCGTTGCGCTGTCTGTGTCTCTCTGTAGTTTTCCGTGGAATTCCAAATCTTGCTTCTACAAGCAGACATTTTGGAAAGATTATTCATGAAAAAGGGTGCTAAAGGGGGACGAGCTGCCGAGGCTCGGGCGATGATTTTCATCTCAAGGATGAACATGTTTTCAGGGGATGTGGGTGAAATGTGAATCCTTCTAAGTTTCCTATGTCATTTGTAACTGGTTTGGAAGAGATAAAAAATCTCCCAGCTATGAACACCGAAATGCATAACCATCCCCTCTTCCTCAGCAGAGTCGTTATCGTGGGTTAATTACGGCGTCACCTCTTGTTTCTATATGTACAACTTTTCCTTAATGTGACCTCTGGAGAGCAAGCAGCACATCAGCTCCTGCTGCTACTGATGACATTTTTTTTCTCTGATCAGTTTTACAGTTAAGTGAGTGGGAGCACATGAGGCATGACGTGGGTGCATGTTTTTGATTTTTTTTGGGGGAGGGGGAGCCTGAAGAGGGCGATGAGTCTGATAGGTCAATTGGAGGGATTAGAGATGCTTCAGTCTCATAACTCAATTATCTCATGCTTTCCTCTCTCTCCCCTCACTCTTTTTCTTGAGATCATTGGCTTGACAATTTCTCAGTGATCTGGTGGTTATCAAAGAGTACATAAGAGATGACTGGATTAAAAACAGTCTTTGTTCGGTGTAAGCCCATTGCCTAACTCCCTTCCCTCAGCTCAGAGTTGGTCTGCAGGTACGGCCAGTGCGTTCTTTTTGGCGTAGGAAAACTACCTGTTTCTCCACCCTGCACTGAACTTCCCTTGTCCCACTCTGTTTTCCCTTCTCGGAAGGGCCAGAGTCCTACCAGGGGCAATTGCTGTGCTTCTCATATCTGGGAGAGAGTCCTGGTGTCTGGAGAATAGAACCACAATTCCTGCAACCTCTGTTAACGTACCTTCACGGTACAGCAAGAGGTATATACTTGCAAGCTGAGGACTTTTCCACTTTGCTTTCTTGTCCTGTGAGGATGGGGGTGGGAATGGGGGTGGAGGAGGGACTGATCTGCTGATCCCACTCAGCATGGGACCTGGCAGGTTCAGCCAGGGGCTCAGGTGGGTGATTTTCTTGGCTTTCGTCCTTGAGGAAAAAGTAAGGGGCAGGCACCAAGGCCTCTTAGATAGGCTGGACCTTTAGCGGGGAGTGGGGAGAAACTGGGGTGTAGTCACATGAGCCTGAGGGGCTTGCCCTCACTTATGCCTGTCACCTTGGTTGCCTTTGACCTGTCCAGGAAGTCCCTTCAGACTGTAGAAAGAGCCCTTCTTCTCATCCCACTACCCCTTTCAGACCAAGCCCTGAACATTTTACTCAAAGGAAATCACTCACAGAGGCTCAGAAGCTTCCGTGTGTCCCCAGGACCTGCTAACGTCTCAGCCACCGGCAGCGGCTACAGCTTTAGCAGCATTTGATTAATCTTCTGGCCAGATGATCATTGAGAAAAGGAAAGGGGGTGGGGGAGGAAAGTAACAGCTTCTAGGCCGCCAGCCCGGAGAGAGCAGAGACTGCTGGAGACAGAGCCGGCCTGGGGCACAGCTTGACTCTGCTGCTTGGGAACTGCCTGGCTCCAAACAGGTTGGCTTCCTAGAACCTCAGTTTCACGCTATGTAAAATGGACACCTTGGTACCTGCGTATCCCTTCCTTTCCAAAGCTCTTCCCAGCTACTCCTCGCTTTTCACTGCCCACCACCCTGTTCAAACCTCAGCACTTCACTGTGCATGTGTGGTCTCCGTCACTCACCTGCAAGCCCTTAGAGGTCAACAGCCATGTCTTGTTCACTATCATATCTTTGGGACCTAGTGCAGGGCTTGACACGTAATAGATGCTTGATAAACATTGACTGAGCGATTACAGTGAGGATTAAGTCATGTAGGATAAGTGAAGTGCCTGGCACATAGTAGGTACTCAATAAGTGTGGGTTTCCTCTTATTTGTCCTCCCCCCTTGTACATCCAGAGTGGTCTCCAGCTTCTTCTTCTATGTGACTCCGTACCACTCTCCTCCCCCTTCCCAACCTAGCTCTGTTCCTCAGGTCCCTCCTGCAGACCTGGCAAGGCTGCCTGGGAAGAGCTGGCTTGGTGCAAGCCCCATTCTCCGGCTGGGACCCACCAGGCACTCATACTAAGTAGCTGCTAAACGGATGCTCTTAGAGAAGCAGCTTTGTATGCCTGTGGTTGGTTACTTGGGAAGGGCTTAGAGGAAATTAGCTGAAATGCCACAGGCCTATTTTGAGCTGCTTCTTTGATGTAGTGGAAATAATATGGGATTTGGGCGCAGCAGACCTGGCCTTGAAGCACAAGGTTGCCATTTCCTCGTTGTTTGACCTTGGACACTCATTTAATCTCTCTGGAAATTTGTGTCTTCATCTGTCAAGGAGGACCGTGGATATGAGCCTTATGGGGTGGTTGTCAGTGTTCTGATAATAGCAATGACAATAGCTAATGCTTACTGGGCATTTGCTGCATACCAGGCACAGACCTAAGCTGAATCCCACAGTGATCCTGTGAAGGGGATGCCACCATCACTTCCGTTTTATGAATAAGGAAACTGAGTCACATAATGGTTTAAGTGTATGGCATAAGGTTGCCCCGATAGTGAGTGGCAGAGCTGGGCCTCTAATCCAGCAACTTGGTTTGAGAGCCTATGTCTTAGCCATGTGTGTCTTGACCCAAGGTAGGAACTTTCTGAATAAAGGTATTACACCAAGGCTATGTGCTTCATCCACAGATCTGGTAAGAATTTATGGAGCAACTTCTAGGTGTCAGACATTTTCACACGGATTTTCACACTTAACTCTCCAACAATCCCGCAAATGCATAGTAATAACTTTTCCTATAAGTGAGTAAACAGAGGCTCAGAGAGGTCACAGCAAGTCCCAAGGTCATAGATCAAGTAAGTGGAACAGCAGAGATTTGAGTACTTTGCACTGCTTCAAGTTCTGCTAGCTACAAGCCCAAAGTTTATTCAGTTATTTATTTGTGGAAAGAACTGAGCACCTACTATGTGTCAGGTACCATGCTAATTCCTGGGGATGGAAAGCAGGACAGACATTGTCCCTGCCTCCAGGGCCATGGGGCAGGGAGATCAAACCCAGCGCGGGGGGCTGAGGGGTATCTGTCCTGAGCACACGACATTTAAACTGAGGGGTAGGGATGAGAAAAGGTACCTAGGCCAAGATGGGGGTGGGTAGGTGAGTGGGAGATGTGCTAAGAAGAGGAAGAACATTTTGGGCTGGGATAATAGCTCGCACAAAGGTTCAGAAGTGTGAGAAAAGAGGATTGGTCAGTTTTAGGGAAAAAGTACTAAGCACAGCTGAGCCTGAGACGATGATAGGAAGTGTTTTAGGCTCAGTGCCTGGAGACCACAGAGAGGAGGTTGGCGCGTAAGAAATCACCTGGAGGAGGCTGGTGGGATGTGGAACGTGAGATCCAAATCTAGAGGCAGAGAGATTGACGGTAAGACGCTGTTGCCTGGCTCCAGGCAAGAGATGGTGGTGGCCTGGGCCAGCGCAGTGGCAGTGGGGCTGGGGGAAAGTGGAGGTGATCTTTGGCGCTTGGGAAGGAATTGATGATTACTGGTGTACATTGGTGGGATGGGCACCGTGAGGGTGGCAGGTGGGAGCGTGTGGGGTGCCGGGAGGCTGGGGAGCGTCCACTGGCATTACTGTCCTGGGGCCCTTGTCTGGGCAGAGGTCGTGAACTGGGAGACGACAGGCTGAGGTGTCAGAGGGACCTTGGTTTAATCCCAGCTCTGCTGCTTATTCTCCGTGTGACCTTAGGCAGTGACCTAACCCTTCCGAGCCTCGGCTTCCTCGTCGGTAAATGGGGTAGTAGGTGTCTAGTCTTTTCCTTTGCACTTGCTGCTCCTGCTGGAAATGATTTCCTCCTTGGCTCATCATTCAGGTCTCAGAGCCACATCACCTCCAGAGCAGTACTGCCGCTCGCGCAATTTAAAACGACCACTCTGTATGACACTGGCCTGTTTGGTTTTCATCGTAGTGCTTGTTGCAGCCTGACAATCTCTTGTTTATTATCAGAAATCTCTCCCCACCCCCTCACCTCCCCCAGGATGATGTCAGACCTGTCTGTCTTGTTCAACGCAGTATCCCCAATGCCTGGAAAGTGCCTGGAATAGCGGAGGTGCTCAGGGTATGCTTTGGGGTGTATGAATAAGGTCATGGTTGTTGGGATTAAACAAGGGGAACCAACTGAGCATTTGGAAACAGGAGGAGCAGGCCTCTAGAAGCCCCTGACCCTCAGGGGGTGAGTGGGGTTGGGAAATATGAGGGTACCCCAGGATGCTGGTGGGAGGACGTGGTGTGT
This sequence comes from Lepilemur ruficaudatus, assembly GCA_963574885.1. Classification (NCBI taxonomy): domain Eukaryota; kingdom Metazoa; phylum Chordata; class Mammalia; order Primates; family Lepilemuridae; genus Lepilemur; species Lepilemur ruficaudatus. The sequence continues at coordinate 4,510 of CAUYRT010025356.1, read as the reverse complement.
GCAGGGTGAGGCAGAGCAGGAGTCGGGCTTGGGGAGGCAGCACTGGCCTGGCGCTGCCCTCGCTGCTACCCCAGCCCTGCTCTGCTCTCTTGGGCCCACCCTGGATGGCCAGAGGCTTCTACCCTCAGAGCCACTCAGCACATGCCGGGGCATCTGCTGCAGAGAGGCCGGGGTGGGGCTGTTGGCCCGGGGCTGGGAGGGAAGGAGATGCTGGGAGAGGGCAGGTTTTACTCCTTGCAGCTGGGAGACCCACTGTCTGCTGCCAAAGGGGGCTGGGCAGTGCGCGGGGCTGGCCCAGCTCAGAAACGGGGTCGAGTTGGGGAGTGGTTAGTTCTGAGTCCGATGAGAACAGGAGGCAGCAACCCCACGTGTAGCAGCACCCATAACAGGAATTCCCACAGGGCACTGCCACCCCCAGCCAGACACGTGACTCTCCCACCCCTCCACCTCCCAGTTGGTGTGGGATGTCCTCGGGAACTGAGCTACAGCAAAGAAAATTCTGACAGAAAACAAATATTAAAGGTGCAGAGTAGAAAAAAGACAAGAAGAATGGTCACGTAAAGGTGCAGAGGACCAGCAAGAAGGAGAATGGGAAAGCGCAGATGGGGCAGGAAGACAAGGTCATTTCTAGTGACTTTTAGGGGAGCAAGAATCCAACAGCGGATGCAGCATGTGAGATGCGGGCAACAAACTTGGGCGAGCAAGGTTGGGAGAGGACAGAGACTGGTCCTCAATGACCTAGCAACCAGGCTCCGCCCCCCTCAACCCCTCCTTGCCACACTCTCCTGCCCCTTCTCCTCCCGCCAAACCAGCCTTCTTCCGTGCCTGGATCCCGGTGCCACGCCCACCTCAGGGCCTTTGCGTCACCGTTCCTCTGCCCGGGCTACTGTCAGTAGGCTCATCCCCTCGGTCCTGCAGGTGCCTGCTCAGAGAGGCCCCCCTGGCCACCCAACAAAGGCTGCCCCACCGCCCATCACTGCACATTCTTCACCTGCTGGACTCTTCTCCTTAGCCCTTAGCTACAGCCCTCACCTCCCACAGGCATTTATTTTCTTATCATTTGAGGGCAGGGGCTTGGCTGTGTTGCTGTTATAATCCCTGCCTCTCACACAGTGTCTGGTACATAGTAGGTGCTCAGAAATACGTACAGACTGATTGGTAAAACCCTTGGGTCAGTAGGGAGAGAAGGGAAAGCTCAAGCAGGGAAGAGGAGGAAGGAAATTTCTCTGGTTGGAATATCCCAGAAAGGTTGGCCTGGAGCTCTGCATGGGGAGGGCACCTGTATCTTCAGAAGATGCTGGAGGGCATCAGAGGGCCCTGGGCAGAGTGGAACCTGGAGAGGGACAGTGGGAAAGAAAAGGAGGGGGCTCCTTTCCATGCAGATATCAGCGGACCGGGTGATTGCTGGGTGCCATGCAGGCTGGGGAGCAGGCCCCAGGGATCTGTCCCAGTCTGATGCCTCTCCACAGTGCAGCTCCAGGCAAGTGACAACAGCCTGAAGTGTCAGCTGCCCTGTCTGGAAAATGGGGGCAGCATCACCTGCCTCAAGGTGCTGTTCTGATAATTAAATAAAATAATGTAGAAAAAGTACTTCCAGTGCCTACTCCATAATAAGCCCTAAATAAATATTAGCTACATGTTGAGCTCCTATTGGGTGTTATGTGCTTTGAATAAAATGCAAAAATGAAGAAGACATTGCCCTGCTCAGAAGCAATTCTAGTCAAGTGGAAAGAGACCTGCAAGCAGAGCTCGAGATAATGTGGGAAACAAGGTGGGGTGGGCAGCGAAGGGAGGCACTTGGGGTGCACCCTGTAGAGGGCAGGGGATGCCACCTGGGTGTTCAGGAAGGGCTTTGAGGAGCTGGTTGCAGCTGAGCTGGGTCTTGAAGGATGAGTGGAAGATACATGGCAGAGAAGGCCAGGGAAGGGTTTTCTAGGCAGCGGAAATAAGAGATCCAAAGATATGGGACGTGAAAGAGTCATTCAGTGAAAGTTTGTTGAGCACCTGCTATGTGTTCAGGGCACATCAGCGAACAAGACTGGTGTGCTCCCTGCCCCCGGGAATGCACCTTCCCAGGAGACAGACACACACAATTGACTACACAATTGATTGTTTAATTGCAATCATGATGAATGTACGGTGCGTTTGCAGGAGCTACAGCTGATTCTGTTTCACCAAGGTGCTAGGAGGGACTGGAGGAGATGAGCCAGAAAGGGAGGTGGGGCCAGGTCAGGGGGGTTTTAATTCAGCCCAGTGCCTTCTGTATGCCAAGCTCTGTGTGCTGGATACAAACATGAACAAAATTAAGTCTGTCATCGGGAGGAACCAAGGATGGAATGCAGAGTGATCAAGGGAGGTCCACAGGGTGGGTGATGGATACAGCAGGGAAGGCTTCATGGAGGAGGTGACCGTTGTTTGCTCCTTCCTCCAATTGAATAGCCTGCTGTTCTGCCTTTCAGGAGCTCTGCAGGCTTAAAGGGCATCCATCACATCCAAGCGTGGCTCAATAGCAGAAGGTTCTGAGCCTGGTGGAGTTCCTTGTCCAGGCCTTGGCTGCAGGTGAGGGAGGTGTTGGCATCATATTGAGATATAGACCCAAAGACCAGTATGTGGGAGGACCAACAGGCTGCTTCTATGCCCCAGCGGCAGTAGGGCTAAGGGCTCTAGAAATCTTGGCTCTACCTTTCTCTCTCAAGCTTGGGACAGGCATTCTACCTCTGTTTGCTCATCTGTAAAATTGATGTCCTAGTGGTGTTCTGGGGCTGCTGTCGTCATGGGGATTGAATGAGGTTGCTCCCTGGTAAGTTTCCATCATGAGTGCTTTGTTAGTATGTCCTACCAAGTGCACCACCAATCCCGTAAGGCGGCTAACCTGACTCCCTGCAGAGCTGGGCAAAATCACGAAGGGTTCTGAGCATCTGTGAGACGTGGCCCAGCACTGTATCCTGTTTCGCCCGCCTGGCCTGAGTGGGAACTAACTGTAGTGGGTGGACGAGGACCCCTGTCTCCTGGCTCCTGGTAGGTTCTGCAGAATGTCAAGTTCCTCTTTCCCTCAAATAGCGTCCCGTTCATCAACCTACAGGTGCCTGAACGCCCCGTTGGTGTCAGTCGGGCTCTCTTGCATGTCTGTGGGTGGTCTGCTATCCGAGCCAGGTAACTCACTATGTGCTGACACATCAACCCACCACTAGGGCCTGCCTGAAATTCAGAACCCACTGCCACCAGGGTGGCATGGGGGGCTTCCACATACCCCTGGGGGCGGATCCCCTGACTGGGCTAGGCCTGGTGTCCCAGCGAGGCTTCCCCGACCTCCTCCTCCTGGTCCTCATCTCTTTGTACTGCAAATGCTCTTTTGTCATCTTTCCAGAGAAGCCCTGAGTTCCAAGAGGCTGGGTCCCTGTTCCTTGTGATTGTCATTGTGTCCTTTGTATCTTGCAGAGTTTGGCACAGAACGGGGCCTTGATACGTGTTCGTTGATAAACAGGGCAGTGTGTGTGTAAGTTAGAAGAGGAGGAAAACTGGTCACAACAGCATATTCTCTTTAAAGACAGGAGACCCCGTTGACCACCCAGTTACCATGACATCTGCAGGGCATGGGCTGTGTGCCCGGTATGCTTTGCATCACATGAACTCATTTAATCTTAACAGTAAGCCCTTGAGAGAAGTTCTGCCATAGCTCTCATTTTACAGCTGTGCAACCCAAAGCACAGAGAGGTTAAGCAATTTTCCCAAGGTCACACAGTTAGTATGTGATAGAATCAAGATTCCAGCCCTGAGGCTATTGCACTGTAGAGCCTCATATTAATGGATCACCTACTACATGCTGGGCACTTTCTCCTTTAGTGCTGTAAGAACCTTGGGGAAACTGAGGCTTAAGGGGGAGACCATGCTAAGCCAAACAGCCAGCAGATGGCAGAGCCACAATTTGCACACAGCTCTGCCTGTTTGCAAAGTCCTGCCCAGTATGCAAATGGGGCTCCAGGTTGGGAGAAGCTCTGCGGCTCAGCTGCCTCCTCCCTTCCACTTGGCTCAGACCGGCAAGTAGGTGTCCGCTGAGCCCTCACCTTCTTCCCGCTCCTTGCGGAGCTGCAGGGCTTGGTGCCTAGGCCTGCCTTGCTGCCAGGGGGTTATGTTACATTTATCCCTGGAGGCCAGACTGAGTTGCGTAGTGGAAAGAACATGGGGTCTAGTGTCAGAAGACTGGGTTACAGTCCCACTGGTTAGAGTCCCAGCGACCTTGGGGAAGGTGCTTCCCCCTCTCGGATCCTCAATTTCTTCATCTGGGAAGTGGGAAAAATAATAACGACGCCTTAGTATAGAATGGACTAATTTATATCAAGGACTAGGACTCTGGGGTACATAGAGCGTGTTCAGGAAAGGTGTGAGATTGCGGCATTTCCCTGCTCGGAACCGCGATGACCTCCACACACGGCTCGGCTCGTGAGATCTGGCCCGTCTCCTTCCCGCGCGGGGGGGGGGGGGGGGGGGGGGGGGGGGGGGGGGGGGGGGG
>CAUYRT010025355.1:0-19253 GCA_963574885.1 Lepilemur ruficaudatus | reverse complement strand
GCCAGGCATGGTGGCACATGCCTGTAGTCCCAGCTACTGGGGAGGCTGAGGCAGGAGGATTGCTTGAGCCCAGGAGTTTGAGGAGGTTGCTGTGAGCTAAGCTGACGCCACGGCACTCACTCTAGCCCGGGCAACAGAGTGAGACTCTGTCTCAAAAAAAGAAAAAAAGAAAAGAAAATAGAAGCAAGAATATAAGGAACAGCCGGGTGCGGTGGCTCACGCCTGTCATCCTAGCACTCTGGGAGGCCGAGGCAGGTGGATAGCTCAAGGTCAGGAGTTCAAGACCAGCCTGAGCAAGAATGAGACCCTGTCTCTACTATAAATAGAAAGAAATTAATTGGACAACTAAAAATATATGTAAAAAATTAGCCAGGCATGGTGGCACATGCCTGTAGTCCCAGCTACTCGGGAGGCTGAGGCAGAAGGATTGCTTGGGCCCAGGAGTTTGAGGTTGCTGTGAGCTAGGCTGATACCACGGCACTCTACAGCCCGGGCAACAGAGTGAGACTCTGTCTCAAAAAAAAAAGAAAAGAAGAGGAGAATACAGACACACACAAGCGAAGAAGGCAATATGCATATGGAGCACAGAAAGATCTGAAGATGGTGGCCTTGAAGATTAATGGCGTAGGTGCCAGAAGCTGGAAGAAAGGAATGGATACTCTCCTAGAGACATCCGAGGCAGTGAGGCCCTGCTGACAATTTGATTTCAGCCCAGTGATACTGGTTGGATTTCTGGCCTCTGGAACTGTGAGAGAATAAATTGCTGTTGTTTTAAGCCACCAAATTTGTGGCAATTTGTTATAGCAGCCACAGGAAATTAATATAAGGATATAAGCCTGTATTTTTTAAAAGTCTAATTGTTCTCTATTCTATATTCAAGCAGAAAGCATTAAATATGTTTCAAAGGAAGACTGGTTAAAATTAAGTTTTCATACTTAAAAAAAAATCACTTATTAGGAAAACTGGGTTATACTGAAGAATGTCTAGAACAATCACTGCACATAGTATGCACTCAAAAAAATTTTTTTAAGTAAATGTCTAAGTCAGTAACAAAACAAAGATACGAAATGAAAAAAATTACCTAGCAATCTTCTCTCATTAAAAAGCCAAAGCCCATCCACTTTGTTCACAAAATTTAATGTTTAATAATAATATTTCCATAGGGAAGGTAAGGACTTGACCAATGTCACAAAGGAATACTTCCATTAATGCTTATTTTAGAAAACATCAATTTCTTTGCTATTTTAAAAGACATAAAAGGCAAAAGAGGCCAGGAGTGGTGGCTCATGCCTGTAATCCTAGCACTTTGGAAGGCCAATGCAGGCGGACTCCTTGAGGCCAGGAGTTCAAGACCAGCCTGAAGAGGAGCAAGACCTCATCTCTACAAAAAATAGAAAAATTAGCCAGGAGTGGTAGCATGCACCTGTAGTTCCAGCTACTCAGGAGGCTAAGGCAGAAGGATCACACGAACACGAGTTTGAGGTTGCAGTGAGCTACAATCACACCACTGCACTCTAGCCCAAACAACAGAGTGAGACCCTGTCTCAAAAAAAAAAAAAAAAAAGGCAAGAGAACATACAGATTGTCAATATTTTCACTGTTTTTATAACTTGAAATATTAATAACACATAATCAGATATAAAGTTTATATGCTAGAGAAAAATTCCCAATTTTAAGCTTTCTGTCCATACTAGACTATTCAAGTTGACTCCTTTAATTTATTGCCCAGTCTCAGATATACTACATGCGTCAAAACATGCGATCTGAAATATTATCTATCTATATGCAGAAATTCAAACATAACATAATCATTCTGTAAGACAGAGTTGCTCCCCAAGCACTAACATTAATAACAAGGTTCCAGCATTTCCCAGTGACATTTCAAATGTTTAGGTATTAAAGCATACAAGGTTAATCAAGAATAACGTTTAGCTATTTAATTCAGCCTCAGATAAACCTAATAGGTGAGAGGCCATAAAATGTTTTCTTCGTAGCATTCATAAATGATAAAATTTTAGAAAAATGTGAAAATAATTTAACTGAAACTTAATAAAACATATAGAATAAGCAGATTTTTATGGATTTATGGTCTGACAAACTGTCGAGAATTTTTTTTTTAATCTAGCTGTTGACTGTGCTTAGATAATTAACGGAAGATTAGCACCCTCCCCTAAAAACAAGATTCCAATATTAGAATTCAAATGTTGTGTAGTTTTGTTGTTTTAACCACCACCCTTTCTAAACGTGAAATTGCAACTACTTCTAGGTAACCTATATTAGAAGTTGATATACACTATAAGCTTAAATTATGTAGAATATAAATATATTCTATGTGAATATATTCTAATATTAATTATGCTTATTCAATATTTACTGTTCAAGTCTCATGTCACTTTGCCTCCTAATTGATGCGGACAGGCTTCAGACTCTCTCAACTCTAATCTATATTCCATACAGCAGATATCTTAAGAAAATATAGATGTGATCACATTCCTTCCCTCTGTAAAGTTTAATGGACTCCTTACCAAATAGAGGATAGAGTCTAAACTCCTTCACATAGAACAGCCTTCATAATCTGGTCCTAACCTAAATTTCTTGCCATAAACTATTACCTGTCTCAAATACATTTTTCCATGCATTCTCTCAACAAATATTCCTATTTTAAAAAAAACTCTTCCCCCGTCTCTACCTTTAGAACTTATACATATCTTACAGAACTTAAAATACAGGTCTCCTATTAGTGAAGTTCCCTAAATCTTCCAGTCAGACTGAATCCTTCCTACTACTAAACTCCCATGCATTCTTACATATATCTTTTACAATAGCGCTCAAAAATTTTATCAGGCTAACTTGTTGACATACATACACTTCCTTCTTTATTTATCATATTTCCTGTATCTCCTTACCAGCACCTGTTGTATAGTAGGCATTTATTCTAAGTTGGATTTATAAAAGGATAAATAAACTACACAATATGTAAATCCTCAGAAGGGGAGAATGATCTCTTTATTAATCTCTCTGTGTAATACATAAAAGACAGACACAAACCGAAAACTGGTTGTCATTAAATGTTTTCTAATAACTGTACCTACATAACAGAAATTTAATTAATAGAACAAACTTTAACATCTACACCACATGAGACACTGTGCTAGCTGAATTACAGGCATTATCTCCTTTAAATTTCATTTAATCTGTAAAAGTATCATTCATTTCACAGATTAAGAAACTTAAATTCTGAGATATTAAGTGTATGGGTTGCCTTGCATAACATGTCAGAGCTCAAATATTAACTAAGACTTCTCTCAGTCAAAATCCATGGTTTTTGCAGTAAAGCCTGTGGTTAAGCATGTCTAAGTATTGGAGGGTCAGTCACCACAGTATACAAGACTATGCCTCTGGTCTCAGACTGAGTTCACATTCTATCTCTACCACTTAATAACTACTGCAAATTACTTAACCTCTCTGTCTTTCCCTCACCTATAAAATGGAGAGAAACAATAGTATGTAAATCATAGGGTGGTTATGAGGATGATTATGTATCTCATAGGGTGGTTATGAAGAATATAAATCAGGCCGGGCGCGGTGGCTCACGCCTGTAATCCTAGCACTCTGGGAGGCTGAGGTGGGCGGATCGCTCAAGGTCAGGAGTTCGAAACCAGCCTGAGCAAGAGCGGGACCCCGTCTCTACTATAAATAGAAAGAAATTAATTGGCCAACTAAAAATATATAGAAAAAATTAGCCGGACATGGTGGCGTATGCCTGTAGTCCCAGCTATTCAGGAGGCTGAGACAGTAGGATCCCTTGAGCCCAGGAGTTTGAGGTTGCTGTGAGCTAGGCTGACACCATGGCACTCACTCTAGCCCGGCAGCAGAGTGAGACTCTGTCTCAAAAAAAAAAAATTAAAATTAAAATTAAAAAAAAAGAATATAAATCAGATAAAGTGGTTATTATACTATAATGCCTTATTCATTGAATACCTTTATAAGGCCTACTCATGATAGAAAGTGCTGTTTGAAATTGGTTTTATAGCACATACGAATTTAGAAAAGATCTTCTTATCCAACTTTCACAGAAAAAGCTAGGCAGAGTAGATATAAAGTCCTAGGTGGACACTTTGTGGAATGAACTTATTTCTTAGCATTTTATCTGAAGTGACCTAAAAATTTCAGCTTTACCTTAACTCTAATTTTTACTATGCTACCTGACCTAGCATACCTTTTCAATTAAAATTCTTATCTCTAAACATACAGCAACTTATCTTAAACTGGTTCTTTGGTTTTATTTGAGATGGTATCTCCAATACAGATGATAAACTAGTAAGAGTTCTGGATAGGCAGTTTGGGTAGAGAAGCTAAGTAACATTCTAGCTTCTAAAGTCATTTTCATATTTATATACCAAACACTCTAAAATTTATATAACAAAACACATTAAGGAAACAATAATTGCCGGGCGTGGTGGCTCACGCCTGTAATCCTAGCACTGTGGGAGGCCGAGATGGGTGGATCGCTTGAGCTCAGGAGTTCGAGACCAGCCTGGGCAAGAGCGAGACCCTGTCTCTACTATAAATAGAAAGAAATTAGCCAAAAAGCAACTAAGAATAGAAAAAACTAGCCAGGCACAGTGGCACGTGACTGTAGTCCCAGCTGCCCAAGAGGCTGAGGCAGGAGGATCGCTTGAGCCCAGGAGTTTGAGGTTGCTGTGAGCTAGGCAGATGCCATGGCACTCTAGCCTAGGCAAGAGAGTGAGACTCTGTCTCAAAAAAAAAAAAGATCCAGATTGGGGAGGAAACAGCAATCACATTTTTGTCTAATTTACAGCTCTAATTAGGGGAGATAAGAAAAAACAGAGCATAAGAAGAAATTGTCCAAGAATTGCAAAATTGTCAGAGCACCCACAACACTTTGGAGAAGGCACCCTGTGAACTTCGACTTTGCAGCTAAAGTGATCTCATACCAACTCTGCTAGGAAGACAGGGCAAGCACTTAATGCAATATTTCTTTATCTACTCATACCCTGCTTGTTCCTTAAAGGACTTAGGTCAAGCAGGCATTAAAGGCCATCCTCCTTGACTAATGATAAAACCAGAGGGATGAAAGGAAGAGGTCTGTCCAGGATCACATCATTTGTGAACAGAAGTCCAGAGACCAAACCTTGGCTTTTTCAGTCCAATTACAAAGCTCTTGCCAAAGAACCAAACTGAAGATGAGAAAGGAAGGGCATGTGTTCTAAACAGAATCCTGAGTCCAGAAGGCTTGAGGATGGTCTTAGATTAGGACTGGAGTTCTGTGATCTGTAATTCAGTTTTTATGCTTTAGTAATTTCCTTATTTTAATGTTTTGAATTCTTTTAGGTTTTTGATTTATTATAAAAGAAGACAACTTTTGAGTCCAACCGTAACAGTAGCTTATATTGAACTAGCCCTCCCACTGAAAATAACAGAAGGACTAAATACATAACACAACCACATAAAGGCACTGGAGAGCCACCAATGCGGATGCTTCTTGAGAGAAGGTAGGCATAAAAAACGAACTCCATGTTCACCCTGGCCCAATGCACAGGGCAGGGGAATAACAGTAAGTGGCAGTTCCACTGGGCTGAAGAGACAGATTATAGTTCAAAGCTGAAGTGGCTGGGACTTGGTGGTAAAATCCCAGAAAGGAGAGAATTGCAGAGAAATGAAGCCCAAAGGGGTTATGCAATCTCCCCTGGAGATGTTTGCCAACTCCAAAGCTAAGCAAGCACAGTCAGAATCTACATGAAAATTAACACAAAGCAGCAGCTGGGAGGCTGGAGAGCTGTGCAAAAATGTCTGCAGCAGCGCGGCACTGAAGAGATGGAGGCACAAGGTCCACCAGGTGGAATGGCAGTATCTGAACTTCCGGTTGCAACTGCAGAAAGCCCATGGCCTGGTAATAGAGGCAAAACTAAAATGGACCAACTCTAACAAAGCCTAAAACCAATGCTTGACAGGATTATGGGTGATTTGCCTACACTCTGTTTGCCTTTCTTTTGGAAGAAACATAAAAGAGTTGAGAGCCTGAAAAAAGTTAATAACCAATAAACTGTTTTAAAATAGGAGAAAAAAATTGGAATAACAGAAAATGCTTGATTTCTCCCCCTACCCCAAGAAAACAAGAGAGGAGAAATAAAGGAATAAAACCAGGAAAAGAAACAAGTAACAAGACAGCAGATTTAAACATAAATATTTCAATAATTACATTAAATGTTAACATATCATTCCTCCAATTAAAGATTAGAATTACTTCTGAACAAAAAAGCAAAACTGGCCAGGCGCAGTGGCTCATGCCTATAATCCCAGCACTTTGGGATGCCAACGCTGGAGGATTGCTTGAGGCCAGGAGTCCAAGACCAGCCTAAGCAACATAGCGAGACCTTGTTTCTACAAAAAATAGAAAATTAGCTGGGCATGGTGGTGTACACCTGTAGTCCCAGTACTAGGAAGGTTGAGGTAGGAGGATTGCTTCAGCCCAGGGGTTTGAGGTTGTAGTGAGCTATGATGACATTGCACTCTAGCCTGGGTAATAGAGTGAAATTCTGTCTCAAATAAAGCAAAATCCATGTGCTATTTACAGGAGATTCAATTGAAATATAAGAACCCTATGCACCTGCTATGCCCTGCTCACAAGAACAGAAGTTTTTCAAAAGAAGATAGGGAAAGGCCAACAAACATATGAAAAAAATGCTTAACATCACTAATCATCAGGGAAATGAAAATTTAAACCACAATGAGATACTATCTTACCCGTGTCAGAATGGCCATTAATATAATAAAAAGTCTAAAAACAATAGATGCTGGTGTGGATACAGAGAGAAAGAAATGCTTATTCACTGTTGGTGAGACTACAAATTAGTACAACCTCCATGGAAAACAGTACAGAGATTCCTCAAAGAAATAAATGTAGATCTACCATTTGATCCAGCACTATCCAAAGGAAAAGAAGTCATTTTATAAAAAAGATACCTGCACCTGAATCTTTATTACAGCACAATTCACAATTGAAAGATGTAGAATCAAACTGAGTATACATCAATTTATGAATGGATAAAGAAAACTAGAAAATATTTTAAACTAAATAATAGTGAAAATATGACATGTCAAAACATCTGTGTTGCAAGTAAAGGGGAGGTTAAAGGGAAATTCATAGCTTTAAATATACATATTTGAGAAGAACCATTGAAAATCCACATGATCTAAGTTTCTCTCTTAAGAAGCTAGAAAAAGAAGAGCAAATTAAACCCAAAGGAATTAGAAGGAAGGCAATAATAAAGACAGCAGCAGAATTCTTTGAAATAGAAAACAAAATACATAATAAGAAAAGTCTACAGATTTTAAAAGGGACTTGAGATGCCTCCCTTTGTTTCTTAGTAAAGGTTTGTTTTAGTTCTTCCTTCCCTACCTGTATACATTTTATTTCCTTATCTTGTCTTATTGCACCAGGTAGGACTTCATTAGGTTGCTGAATAGGACATCCTTGCCTTTTTCCTGATCTAAGGGGAAAAGTATATAATTTCTCGCCATTAAGTATGATGGTAACTGTAGGTTTTTTGTAGATGGCTCTTTATAAAGTTGAGGAAGTACCCCTCTATTCCTAGTTTGCTGGGAGTTTTTATCATGAACAGATATTGCATTTTAACACATGCTTTTTGCATATCAATTGATATGATCGTATGATTTTTTTCTTCTTTAACCTGTTGATGGGGTGGATTACATTGATTGTGAATGTTGAACCAGCCTTGCATATCTGAAACAAACCCCACTTGGTCGTGGTGTACAATTTTTTTATACATTGTTGGATTCAATGTGCTAATATTTTATTGAGGATTTTACACCCATGTGAATGAGAATTATTGGTCTGTAGTTTTTCTTTCTTGTAATGTCTTTATCTGGTTTTGGTATTAGAGTAATGCTGGTCTGATAGAATAATAAATTAGAAAGTAAGGGTTTGTTTTTAAAAGTGTCTTTGAACCTTGACTATCCCAAGGGGTGGTCTTTGTGAGACCCCCTGCAATGGCCTTAGTTGGAGGGCCCAGGAAGATCCAGTAGAAATGGAACAAAAAGCTAGGTAAACATCCTAGCGGTAAAGATTGTGGGAGAGTAGTTATGCTTGTTTGCTCCCCTGCTAGGCTAAAATTTCGTTGAGAAGGTTACATATACATATGCATATTTAAATTAAGAGTTGAAGACAGTATATTAGCCATAAAACATCATAGAGACAACAAATGATGTAGGATTTGAGAAAAGGACATTGGTAAGTCTCTTTCTTCTAAACTAAGTTTACTCTTTCTTTGGTTCTTCTCCCACCTAGATGGCCCAGGATAGGGGAACGGATCTGTGGAACACGTCACAATTACACTAAACGATTCAGCATTTTATGCTCAGGGAAAGGTAAACACACCACAGTAAAACAGTAACAATTTAAGTTCCTATACTTCAAAGGTACCTTATTCTATCCAAGGTTGAAAAGCATACCTTTGTAATATGGAGACAGAGACCCCTAACCTGGTTAATGGTGTAAGCAAAACTCTGATGGAGGCAAAAATGGAAAAAGGAATGATTAGGACTTACTTAAAAAGAACAAACACCTTGATCCTATTAACAATTATGGTAAAGCTTCATTAAGTTGGACTTTACCAATTTGGCATTTGTGCCAAAAATTCAGTACTAGTGCTAAATTCTACCTTTGCTAACTATGTCTTTCTTCAAGATAGAAGAGTGTTTTAAAGGCTTTCTCCGAATGTCACAACACCATTAATTAAAAAGTAATTATGTTTACAGAATATTCTTATTTTACAGAATAACCTCTAATTTAAGAGACCATCAGTTATAGTTTGTCATTAATTTAGAATAATATACAGAAGAAGAAAACACTATTTAATAAATAATTTTAAGATACATCTTAATTTTGGAAACAGTGTCTGTGAAAAATGTCCATTTTAGGATTAAAGAAATTTGCAGCCCACTACTCCTTGCTGAGCTTCAGACCCTAATAATCCAACTGTTTGTTGGACACATCCATTTCTATTTCAACACCCTTGAAATTGAATCCATCGTCCCATCAATCCCCTCATGCAAATCTGCTTCCATTTCTCTTGTCCATTTCTATTTCCATTATGAAAACTTTGCTCAAGTCAGAAACTTTGACTCTTTCTGTCTTGTCACCCTCCACATCCAATGGACCAACCGAGTGCTGTCCTCTTTACCTCCTAGGTGTGTTCTGACCCCACCCACTCCCTCACACACCCACTGCCACCATCCCTGCTCACACCACCACCCTCTCTCTCCTGGAAGATTGCAGCAACTTCATCACCGATCTGTGCCTTCTGCTCACTGCAGTCTTTTCAAAACCCTGCACTTCTTCAGATCTTTTCAACAGTTGTGCAAGGCCCTTTAGGATAAAGCACCAAATGCTCGTTATGACATCTGAGGCCCTTGTGACAGGAACCAGTGCTTGGTTCTTCTGCACCGTCTCACTCCACTTGCCTCCTTGCTTGAGAAACCCCAGCTGTCTTGACTGCTTTTAGTTCCTCAAGCATTCATAGAAGGCTCTGTCCAATTGCTCAGTTGCCTCTCTTTCCCTTTGGTTAACCTATGCACACACATCTTGCAGGCCTCAGCCAAAAGGTCCCTTCCTGAAGGAGGCTTTCCCTGACCCCCAGATTAGACTAGGTCCCTTTGCTCTATGCTCCCACAGCAGGATGGCCCCTCACATCACACACATCATGCTAGTGATCATCGGCTCAAATTCATCTTTCCCAGTAGAGTGCAAGATATATTTCCACATTGAGCTTAATGCCTGGCACACAGTAAGTTCTCCTTAACATGTTGATACATACATTAAGGAGTAATATCATTAAAGAATAAATTTTATTAAAGGATAAAGGCAAATATTTGCTGCATAGAGCTTAGACTATGGAATCAGACTGCTGGATTCATATTCTAACTTCCCCACTTATTAGCAAGGTGACAAATAGAAGGTGACATTTTGTGTCTCAGTTTCTCTCTTTATAAATGGGTATAACATGCTACATACTTCATGGGGAGTTACAAGGACTGAATAAATTTGTGCAAGTAAAGCACTTAAACCATTGTCTGGCACATATAAAGCACTCAACAAATGTTAGTCAGCATTGTCTCATTTATCTGTTCCAAGAACACTAGAAGGAATTATATTCAGTAAACTGAGGAGTATATACAGCTAGAATTTGAGTAAGGAAAAAGTAACTGTCTTGAGATGGACCTACCAAAAGTTAACATAAAAAAAAGTGTATATCCAGCCCTCACCTGAAGTAGTTCTTCCTTTAGTGATGACAACTTGGATATAAGCTGCTGCCAATACAGCTTTGGGAACCATCCAAATGAATTGAGGTAGCAGAATGCATCTTCCAGTCCAGGCTCTAAGATTAAGTGGGATAATGCACATTATGAGCATTTAGAAAATCATAAAGTATGATCTAAATGTTTGTGGTATGATTACTACTATTATTAACAGGGTAATTCTATTACCCAAGCAATGGTATTGTAATCTGTCTGAAGCACAAGGACCTATTAGAAGGGCAGAGAAACTGAAGAACGGGGAGGGCAAAAATTGGTAATGTTTATTCAGCACAATCCAGACAAGAGGGATGTGCATGCGAGACAAGACAGGTAACATTCATAGAACAAAGTTTCTCCTGACATCTTACAAATAACTTGGTTCTAATGGTCAATATGACCAGACAGTGGTAAGTTAGGTAAGTTAGTGGTAAGTAATTCCTGCCCTCATGTTATGTTCCGAAAAAATAGTTGCACAAATAAAAATATAATTGTATCTGGTGCTAAGTACTATATTACACTGGAGGATTGGGAAAGGTTGTTCTGACACTTTAAGTGGGGCTGAGAGTTAACCAGATGATGGGGTGAGGGAAGAGCTGTCAGGCAGAAGGTAACAGAGCACAGCGTGTTTGAGGACCTGAAAGCCAGTACAGATTGGGAGGGGGAGAAGGAGAAAGCACACAAGATAGAAATATGGAGAGGCAGGCAGGGACCAGAGTATAAAGTCCTTTAGTGGCCACTTGGAGGTAGTTTGGATTTATTTTGAGTATAAAATATAAGAACAAGATTACTTATGATGGAATTGTGCTTTTTTTTTTTTTTTTTTTGAGACAGAGTCTCGCTCTGTTGCCCAGGCTAGAGTACCGTGGCATCAGTCTAACTCACACCAACCTCAAACTCCAGGTCTCAAGCAATCCTTCTGCCTCAGCCTCCCGAGTAGCTGGGACTACAGGCATGCACCACCATGCCTGGCTAATTTTTTCTATATATTTTCAGTTGGCCAATTAATTTCTTTCTATTTTTAGTAGAGATGGAGTCTTGCTCTTGCTCAGGCTGGTTTCGAACTCCTGACCTTGAGCAATCCTCCCGCCTCGGCCTCCCAGAGAGCTAGGATTACAGGCATGGGCCACTGCACCCGGCCGGATTTGTGCTTTTCAAAGATCTTTTTGGTTGTTGTGTAAAGAATGGACTGGAAAGGGCATTAAAGCAGAAATGATGAGACCAGTTAGGAGAATTTTATGATAGTCTAATCAAAGGATAATGGTAACTTGGACAAGAGTGGGAGCAGTGGACAGAAGGGGACAGACTGGTGATATATGTAGAAAATGGGATTCATAGAGCTTGGGGACAGACTGGACGCAGAGAAGGAGGACAAAGGAGCAGTTCCAGGATTCTGGCATGAGCAGTTGGGTGGAAGAGTTGCCCTCCATTTGCTAGAATGAGCAAGGATGAAGGAGAAATAGATTAGAGGTGGCTCTGGGTGAGAATGGAGTAAACAAGAGGTCAATTTGAATAAGTTATATTTAGGAAGCCCAGGGGACCTCCCAGGGGAGGCCATTTAGGTATGTGGCAGTGAAGCTTAGAGAGATCCAGTCTGCCCCAGCCATTTGAAGGTTGATGGTGCATATAAAAGCATTTAAAGCCCTTGAGATTAGAGAAGTCATCTGGGGGAAATGCAGAAAGAAGCCAAGAGAACCACCAGGCTCTTGAGAGCTATATTCTCATCAGTCAGATCCCTACAGCCTATCAACTCTCGATGGGTTAACAAGATCAGGTTTCTTAACTTGATAATCATTTCTTCATCCATGGTGACTCCAGCAAGGTAGTAGCAGACCATTCCACGGATGACAATTCTACTTTAAAACACAGCAGAGATTATTATCACCATTGTACAGAGGAAAAAGTGGCTATGAAAGTTTAAGCGATTTGGCTAAAATTGCAGAGTCAGTGAGAGATAGACAGGATGGAGACTCAGTTCAAGGCATGTAGTTAGCATGCAGAAGAACTCTTTCTGCCCTTCGAGAATAGATCCCGACCATCATCACAAGCTTGTGAAGAAAGGTACAAGTTTGCGATCCTGACGGGAAGACCATAGAATAAAGAAAGTTCTTAGGCAAAATTAAATTTTAAGCTTGTGGGAACAAGAGGTCATCACGAACTCAGGAAACTATTAATAATAAGGCTCCATGGGGATGTGGACTGTGAAGGGTAAGGAGGAATTAGAGTGGGTGAAGGCAGGGGGAATCTTAGATTTAGGGACATAATGAGCCAAAATGCAGAGCACACAAGGGCAGGTTTTACCAGAAAGAGAGATGGCAAGTGGACTTCATTTCACACATCCGCTGCAATAGATCAGTAATGGCTCAGTGCAGGAGGGGTGGCAGGACTTGTCAAGGGCAGGAGATGAGGAAGGGGAGGCATCACACATTCACCTTTCCCAGATGAGCGAGTCAGTGGGTGACTAGGGGAAGACACACTTGGATAGTTTAGGGGTCAGATCATGTCTGCATGGAAAACCAGGCCAAAAACATTGAGTTTAATTTAGTAGTCCACAAATAGCCTTTAGAGATTACTGAAGAGGGAGGAAATATAATGAAACCTTCAGCAAAATTAGCATGTTGGTGGTGGCGTGCCACATAAGAAAAAGATGGGAAAGACTGGAATCCCAGAGGAAAACTGGGAGCCTATTAGCTTGATGTAAATCAGTGGCTTTTCAAACTTTTCTTAGCAGGAAGACTTTTCTTTTTTATTTTTTCTTATCATTCTTTTTTTTTTTTTAAGGAATGTGTAATTGGTTGTGAATATGGAACCCTTTCTTAAATGAAATCTTATGTGAAATCCCAACAGTATAAAGCAGAAAAAAATATCTGATCTCTTTATTAGGGCAATTTATTTTATAGCTTTAAACATATATGCTTATAATACAGACGATCAAAAGATAAAGGAAATTGATTAAATATACACAAAGTTTTAATCTGGGTTGATGGAAGATAGTTACATCGGGTATTAGCTTTGGCATGCAAGCATCCAATTTATTTCTGAATTTTATTTTGGTTTTACAGTAGCAAGAAATACTACCTCAACTCACACTGATTCACAAAGATAAGTACTTGCATATGATAATTTTCATTTGTTTGTTTTGTATTTTACAATTTGCCTGCAATCCCAAATTATCCTTCCATTAAACTAATCCAGAAGGTAGTGTCATAGTAATGTTTGTTTCCTTAACAAAAATATTAATAGCAAGAAGCCTCCAAAGCAAAGTAACAATAATAATAATAAAAAAAAGTGAGGCTACCTATAAAGCGAGATTATCAAGCTAAGCGGGGGATAGACCATGTGCGAATGGCCAGTCACTGTGCTCAGTGCAGCGTCAGTGCCCAAAACACGCTCGCTGTGAAGTCTGGTCTGGCATTTAATCAAGCAAAGTGCGCCTGCGCAGTACTAGGGGCTTCGTTTGTAGTTTTATAAGAGCAGATGTGCACAGTCTGGAAGTGAGAAAAGAATAGTCTGCAGTTTCAGCTTTCCCAGTATTGAGGACATCAGGCTGTGCATTTATGTTTGCATCTGCTGGTGTCACTATTCTTTATTTTCCTTGGGTTGCCCCAAGACCTCAAGAAAAAAAAAAAACAAACAAACAAACTACCGGGGCAGGGTGGGAGGTGAGGTTGGGTAAAGAAGAGGAGTAGGTGCCAGGTCTGAAATCTTTTTTCTAGCTAATAGAAGAGTCTCCATAATATATTTAGTGATAGGTTTGGATGAACACAGATCATGTACAAACGAAGTGAGCAAATTCCATTCCATAATAGAAACGTATTCCATAATACATACCCAATGTTTGAAGGAACTTCATATTTAAAAGAGAATTTAAAAAGTGCTAATAATTCCCATTCTCAGATTAAAGAAGGATGTTTGAATCACTTATGTTCCAGAAATTTCAGGACCATAAAGAGCACAGACACTGTGGGAAATAGATGTCATTTACATTTAAACATATTTAGAGTCTGTCTTTTGATATTGTAGAGGTTTATTCATTTGTTTTTAGATCTAGGGCAGAAAAGAAATCTTTAGGAGTAGAAAAAACTTATTTACACTTACTGAGATAGCAAATTAATATTCCATTTTTTAGAGTTGCAAAATTAAAAATAGTTTTTCTTGAGTTTAAATAACTAATCTTGTTATGCAAATTAAGAACAGTTCACTTTTCTTGATTAATATTTGGTGAGCTCATGTTAAGGAAACTAAATTAAATTTAAACAATTTCATATACAAACTTGGATAATTAAATCCCCTTAGACATTTTAAACTGCATTTATAAATTTAATAGAGTCAGTTTTATTTTAGACATTTAAAATGCCTGCAGAGCTAATTTATAATCTAACAAGCAAAACCTGCCCCAAGTACTTAAATAACTCTTACAAATCTAACACATTAAATGTATAAATAGGGCAAATTAAATTCTCTTAAACATTCCAATTCCTCAGAAAAAGGAAGTGTATTAATACTGAAAGAAATGGGGAAATTGGAAAGAGAAGATAGCATGATAGAGGCATGCTGATAGGAGTCCTTAAAGATGTGCCATAAGAAATGGGTACTAAGAAAGCAGAATTGCCAGAGTCCTCAACATACACATGCCCAAATCCCACCCTGGACCTACTGAATCTTATTTGCTATGAATATTTTGAAAATGCTCCCAGATTCCTGATATTGTTCATGTCTCCCCAGACTCCCTCTCCCCCATCCTCACCCAACATATTTATTACACTCTCTGCCTACTTGTGAGTCACTGGCTGAAGTGCCGAGAAAAACTGGGGAGAGATGCAGATATGACAGCAATCACCTACAGGGAAGACTGTCTTCCTTTGCAAGCAAATTTTTAGAGAATAGAACCCCAAGGCTTGGGAAGACACCCAGAGAAGGGACAGAAAGAAGAGAAGCTTAAAATAGAAATGATAGAATTCCGTATCTAACTACATTTCTAAGACAAAATAACAAAGTTATATAACACTTGCCCTTTGCCCTTAGTACATATGAGAAATGAAGGGCTGGGCTTTACCCCCGAATATATACAAGGGGACTTGTAAAAGTTCATGGAAAATGTGTATTATGAAAAAACTATGCATGGATTTCAAAATCTTTTTGCACCAAAATAAACTCATACTAACTTGCTATAACATGTCTGAACAGGATCGAGTTTGAAGAACTAAGAAGGATAGGACATCAGTTTGAAAAGAGCCTCTATCATAGCAGTATGAATTCTGCTAAAATTGAAGCAAGAACAAATAACAAATTTATGGTGATGCTTGGGTGGAAGAATGGTGAAATCACTGATGCTTTTACAAAAAGTTTATGGGGACATTGCTCCAAAAAAATCAGTAGTTTACAAATTGGTAATTCATTTTAGGAAGTGACAAACTGATGTTGAAGGTAAAGCCTGCAGTGGCAGACCATACACATCAATTTGTGGGGGAAAAATTAATCTTGTTTGTGCCCTAAATGAAGGCCAACAATTAGCAGAAACAGTAGCCAATATCATAGACATCTCAACCAGATCAGCTTAGATAATTCTAACTAAAAAAATAAAGCTGAGCAAACTTTCCACTGGATAGTTGCCAAAACTGTGATACCCAGTACAGCTGTGAACAAGAGTAGAGCTTTCAACGGAAATTTTAAATAAGTGGCATCAAGATCCTGAAGCATTTCTTTGAAGAATTGAACATGGCTTTATCAGTACAATCCTAAAGACAAAGCACAATCCAATCAGTGGCTACCAAGAGGTGTAAGTGGCCCTGTCAAAGCAAAAGAGTAAAGGTCAAGGTTAAGAGTTTTTTGGGTTGCTCAAGGCATTTTGTTTGTTGACTTTCTGGAGGGTCAAATAACAATAACATCTGCATATTATGAGAGTGTTTTGAGAATGTTAGCTAAAGCTTTAGCAGAAAAACCCAGGAAGGTTGCACCAGAGAGTCCTTGTCCACCAGGACAGTGCTCTTACTCATTCATCTCATCCTACTCATTCCTCGCAATTTTGGGAGAGTTTCGATGGGAAATCATTAGGCATCCAGTTCAAAGTTCTGATTTGGCTCCTTCTGATCTCTTTTTGTTTCCTAATCTTAAAAAAAGCACAATTTTTTCTTCAGTTAATAATGTAAAAAAGACTACATTGATATGGTTAAATTCTCAGGACCTTCAGTTCTTTAGGGATGGACTAAATGACTGGGATCATTGCTTACAAAAGTGTCTTGACCTTGATGGAGCTCATGTTGAGAAATAAAGTTTGTATTTTTATCTTTTAATTCCATTTTTCCACAAACTTTTGAAACTCCCTCATGTATGTATGTGTGTGTATGTATGTATGTGTATGTATGTATGTGTGTGTGTGCATAAAATCAAATGACTTAGAATAGAAATCTGGTGCTGAATATCTACTTTTGAATTCTACTAAGAATATGAGGGTATCACCAATAGTAAAACATTTACAAGTTAATTGCAGGGTTCTGATAGAGATTTTTTCCAAGGGATCCCTGCCCTGAATGACATAAACGATTCAATCAATCTTTTTTTAAAAAAAAACAAAAACAAAGAAAAACAGGAGCTGCTATGTGCCCAGCCCTGAGTGAGGCCGGGTAGAAGTTGCGGGAGAAATTCAGGTGATATTCCTTTCCTCTAGACTGTGCACTTTTATTTAGAAGATGAGACTAACTCACATATAACAATAAAAGATGGTGTAAAATCAAATGCTAGGCAGAGTGTGATAGTCCATAGGTGGAAGAGGGGACGGGAGAAGGAAGGTTTCTGGAAGAAAGCAGGTTAGGCCTTACAGACATAGAAAGACGTCAGCTGAATCTCACAGAATGGGTAGGACATGGACCCTCACCGACACAGGGGCCTCTGCGTACCTTGAAGGAAAGGCCCATTAGGGAAACACTGACAATTTGGGGTAAGCTGATCACATTTTCCATAAAAATATCAGCACATATGGTCTGACACACGGTCTAACAACAGGAAAGAATATTTTTAATTGGGGCTGCCCAGAAAATCTAGAACATATGGTTACTTTCTTTACGGGCCAAGAAAATACTAATTACAAGAGAGGGCTGAACTGACCAACTCTAGATAGACAAGACACAGCCACTGCCATGCAAGAAGCTGCTAAACCATTTCCCCCCAGTCATAGTCTTTGTAAAGGTTTCTGCTAATATTTTTGGAAGGGTCAATGCCTGACCTATAAAAGACAAGCTGGAAAAAGTCCATTTTGATTTCTTCAGTTACATTTTTTAGTATTCTCTCAATTGCCTCAAATAATTTTTGTACTAGGCAGGGCATAAATAATGAATGCAAAAATGTTTCTTCCACCTGGGGTAATAAAATAAGATCCAATTAAAAATTTCCTCCCCCTAAAGAAAAAGAGAACATCCATACCCCGTGAAGTTCCCGAGCTTGTTATCAGACCTCTCATTCACACTGAAAAATACATTTTAAACTACCAAGGTGGTTATATGCAATTTTGTTCTTTACTTCCTTAATGTCTTGCTGTTTTTCTCATTAGAACCTTGCTGTCTGAAATAAAATGCATGTCAAAAGGTTCATAATCCAGTTTTGCAATTTAATAATCTTAGCAATTATTGGAAAAGAAACAGTTGTAAGGGCTTCAACGCAAGTCGTGGCAGGTTAGAATATCTTCCATTACTACACCTTTCAGTCCATCCCAGAATTCAGAGATTGCTTGCCAATTCATTCTCAATATTATCAAGGATATGCACATTTTTCTCCTTTTATGGTCAGTGAATACATTAACCAAGATGATGTGGTACTCATTGCTGATGGACAACAAAGCCACATATTTGAGCAACTCTTTTCCCTTACTTCTTTAACAAAATATTAAATGCATCTTACAGTATATGTGTTCCATATAGCAAAAAGACGTGTCTTTTTTTTTTCTTAATTTTCCATTATTATTTGAGTTCTCAAAACATTTGGGTACACTTAAAGACAGACCCCAATTTTCATTAGCTGTAGTTGCTAAAGAGGAGGAAACAACTAAACATACAACAATAGAAAGGGAATGTTTTACACTCGTTAAAATAAAAAAAAAATTATGTCCAACCTTAAAAGGAAGAAAAGTCTGACATATGCTACAAACATGGATGAACCTTGAAGACATTATGTTAGGTGAAATAAGCCAGACACAAAAAGACAAATACTGTATGATTTCACTTATATGAGGTTCCTAGAGTAGTCAAACTCATAGAGACAGAAAGAATGGTGGATGCCAAAGGCTGGAAGGAGGGTAGAGATGAGGAGTTGTTATATAATAGGTACAGAGTTTCAGTTTTGCAAGATGAAAAAAGTTCTAGAAATGGATAGTGGTGATGGTTGTACAACAATGTGAATGTACTTAATGCCACTGAATTGTATACTTAAAAATGATTAAATGGTAAATTTTGTGTTATGTTTATTTTACCACAATTTTTTAAAAATCAAAAAATTATGAAAAAAACTTCTAGATATTGGTATCCCTGGTTATTCACATACATGAAAACTCTCTGTTTTTACCCTCACACCTCCGTCTAATGCTGATGGGTGGATTGTCCATGGCCTTTAGAGAATTGAGCACTCGATAAATGCAGGTGGTGGCAATGGTGTGACAGTTATTTTCCTGGTCTCCTTGTGCAAGTAAATGTCAATACATTTTAATATCCATTTTAATAAAAACCGTAGCTAAGTTTCTACTATATACTGAGTACTGGTCTAAGTATTAAAATTCTCACAACAACTCTGTGAGTTTTTTTTTTTTTTTTTTTTTTTTTTTTTTTTTCAGATTGGCACTTTTTTTGCCGGGCGAGGGTTCCATGGCATCAACCTAGCTCACAGCAACCTCAAACTCCTGGGCTCAAGCAATCCTTTTGCCTCAGCCT
>CAUYRT010025354.1:0-10374 GCA_963574885.1 Lepilemur ruficaudatus | reverse complement strand
GGTTTGTTTCCACTGCCCAGCATAGTGCCTGACACATAGTAAGTGCTCAGTAAATGTTTGTTGAGCAAATGAAAGTTGAATTGATATATTCTGCCCACCTGAGATTTTGCTAGACTTTCACTTAGTGTTAGATTTTGCTAGATTTTCACTTAGTGTTAAGGCCTAGTAACCAAATAGCACCAGGAACACAGCTGTAATTAAACACAGTTAGGTTTGTTAACTTGCTGCAGCAGAGAAAGCACACACCATGGGGAACTGCGGGACATCTTAGTAAGAGGTGGTTAGGAGGGGCTTGTTTGGGATGAGGTTTGGAATTGCTGGGTGATTTTTTTTTTTTTTTTACTTTACATCAGAAAATAAAACATTTATCAGAAAATAAAACATTTTATTTTTGTAATTAAATATAAACAATTCGGCCAGGCGCAGTGGCTCACGCCTGTAATGCTGGCACTCTGGGAGGCCGAAGCGGGCGGATCGCTCAAGGTCAGGAGTTCGAAACCAGCCTGAGCAAGAGCGAGACCCAGTCTCTACTAAAAATAGAAAGAAATTAATTGGCCAACTAAAAATATGTAGAAAAAATTAGCCGGGTATGGTGGTGCATGCCTGTAGTCCCAGCTACTTGGGAGGCTGAGACAGAAGGATCGCTTGAGCCCAGGAGTTTGAGGTTGCTGTGAGCTAGGCTGACGCCACAGCACTCTAGCCTGGGCAACAGAGTGAGACTGTCTCAAAAAAAAAAAAAAAAAAAGAATAATTTGAATTACAGCATGACCCATCAGTCCTAATGCTTCTGCTATCTGAATATCTTGAGCCACATCGTTTCCTTTTTAATCTCTCTCTTCACTGAAATCTCAAAGGAGCATTTTCACAGCACTAAATAATAGTTGCCATTTTGTTGGGATTCAAAATTTCAATCCAGTGGCCATCAGGATCTTGAATAAATGCCAGGCCTTTCATTTTACCATCATTGAGTTTCTTTACAAATTTCACTCCCAGTTCTTCAAACCTTTTACAAGCTCCGTGTACATCAGGAACAGCAATTCTAATGTGACCCAATCCTCGGGGATCTGAGTTGCCACTGTGGTGGCTCTGGGTCTCAGTACCTTCTGGGTGTGTCAGCTCAGTGTAGCTTTTCTGGAGAACACCCATGCTACCTTTTCATCTTTATCTTTGGGCATGTCATTTTTATCCTCATAAGTCACGAAATAGAGTGAAAATTTCATAGTAGGAAAATCTAATTTTTGGAGTAGCATCATTCCAAGAACTCTAGCATAAATATCCAGTGACTTCTTAGGGTCCTTAATTCACAGCGTGGTCTGTGGTCTGCTGCAATAGAAAATCCTTTGTGCTGGGGTCCGCATCAGAGCAGTTATTGAGGGTGGTGGCCTTGTCCGTGAGGCCACTGGACTTGGGCTGTGGTTCTGCCATTGCAGCACTGCTATATCATCAACGACAGGACTCAGAAACAGACCAGTCAGCCACACTCCTGTTGCTGGGATTTGAAAGGGAAATCGAGGCAGATTAGGTAGGAAAGACTTCGAATACCAAATAACAAAGGTGTTGTGATGTCATGGAAAGAGCCCTGGATTTGGAATGGATGATCCTGAGATTAAATCCCTGCTCTGCCATTTACTAGCTGTGTGACCTAGGGCAACCGACTTCACCTCTCTGTGCTTTGGTTTTCCTAGTTGTAAAATGGGATGTGGCAAGGATGTCACTGAGCTCTAGAATGTTGCAGGTGCTTAGTAACAAATCACAACTGTTGTTATTATGAAATGTACATGGGGACTAAGGGTATTTTAATGGATCCTTGACCTCCATAAAGTGATGTTCCAGGGGAAAAAGAAAAAATCTTTATATACATCATCATCATCCCATTTGAGGCCAGGAAACTGAGGCCCAAAGAAGGTAAAAGTAGTGGCCCTAGTGTTGGGTGTACATGATGCGTGCATTGCAAGAGGCGTCCAGCAGGAAGTGTGAGCCAGGCCAGGGCTGGGGTTTGGGACTGCTCAGCTGCCAGGAAGTCGTACCTGTCCCGGTCTCTGCCTACACTCAGCCGTACTATGCCAGGGAGCTGTCCTGCAGCATTCCTGAGGAGTATGAGATTTTATTTGCATGTTATGCAAAGCAGAGCCATTCTGCCAGAAGGCCACTGTCCGGGCCCCTTGTGTCTGCGCCACCCAGCGTCTCTTGAGGGCCTTAACTCTGCCCTTTCCTCTCAGCTGGGTGTGGGAGCCAGCTCCCTCAGTAACCTTTCAGTCCTGCCAAGGAGGGGCTCAGGGTTGGTGGAAAGCACACTGAACTGACAGTTGAAGGATCTGGGTGCAAGTCCTGACTTGGCCACTTACTAGCCATGAGGCCTTGAGCCGGTCCTCTCCCTTTTCTGAGGCCTGACTTCTCCCCTCTCTCTGTTCGATGCTGGTATCAGCCGCAAGCAGTACGGTGAGAGTTCAGAGCAGGAATGAGTGTGAAGCTGCTTAGCTCGGGCTTGGGCCACCGTGGGGACACCATGTTTGTTGGCTGAAGGCTTGCAGTGAAATTAATAGAGGAAGAGCAAAGAATTCTAGTCCAGGCTGTGCCTAATGTGTATAACCTTCAGAAAGCGCCTCAGTTTCCTCAGGGTGAAATGAGAAAATCAGCCTAGGTAATCTCTAGCCTCTTTTCCGGCTCTGCTGCTCCAGAACTCTGGGATTGGAGCTGCCGGGGTGTCTTTATCCAGGGCACACATAGAGTGTTAAGGGTGCCAAGGTTGGGGAGAGACCCGCGGGGCAAGGACCGCCACCTCTGCCCTAGAGACACGTAGGCTTTGCAGCCTAAATGGCATGGGCAGTGGGGAGGGCTCTCTTCTGACATCATGTTGAATGAAGTAGATTAATTGGTGTGTATGGGGTGGTGAGGAGCACTGGATGTTTGATACGGGGGTCCTGTGGGTCCATCTGTCGTCACATGTGGCCTGTCTGTCAGCTACCGCTGTCCTTCAGAACCCCGCTGTGAGAAGAGCGCTGGGCACACGCAGCGCCGCCCACATGCAGCGCGGTGAACTACTACACTAACCCGAGGGGGTGGCTCAGGTCCCAGCTTCGCTCTCCGGATTCTCACAGGCTACTTGGGGACAAGCCAAGGACAAATGTTTACCACCAAAAGTACAGTTTGTGCCAGAAACCAGAGCAGCCAGTATGTCCTCAAAGGAGTTCTGGGAACAGTGTGGTGAAGATGGGCCACAACATCGGACAAAGGTGGCAGGTGCGATCTGCCCTTGAGGGATGGGCAAAGCTGTCATGGAGGGGAAAAGAGGCCGGTGACATATTCCAGAAATCAAGGCTTCGTTTAGCCACGGACAGGAAGGGCGTGGGAGCCCTGAGGATGTTTGGCCAGGAGGGGTGCACGCCTGCATGCATGGACATTTGAGAGCGGAGTAGGCAGAGGCTGACGAGGAAAGGGAGGAGGAAACCAGCCTTTGTCTCAGGACCTAGCGGTGTTAGGTCCCCTCTAATCCTCTCACAGAAACTGCACAACTCACAGGCATTTTTCTCATGCTCATTTAACAAATGAGGCAACCGAGACTCAGAAAGACCAAGAGCAGGCTGCGGTGGCGCACGCCTGCAGTCCCAGCTACTCGGGAGGCCGAGGCGGGAGGATCACTGGAGCCCAGGAGTTCGAGACCAGCCTGGGCAACATGACGAGACTCCACCTCTAAAAAAGAAATTAAATAAAAATTGAAAAAGGCAGGAGCAGGTGCCACAGCCAGTGAGGAGTAGAGCTAGGATTAAGAAATTGGAAGTGGAGTCCAGAAGCCCAGGCCCTCCCTCTCCTGCCTCATCCACTCAGAAGCTGCTACTAGGCTTGGAGGATAGAAGGATTTTTTTGTCAGGAGGGGAAGGACTGATTTCTCTGGAGAAGGACCAAGACAGCCTTTCTTCTCCTCTGGGCAGCCTTCCAGTTGCTCTTTTCGGGAGAGAGTTCCACACACAAATAGCAGCACTGCTAGGCTTATCACCGTCTCCACCCAGGACAATCTGATTAAATCCTGCTGTTTTCAATGAAAGGTCTCTCACAAAAGCTCTGCTTATCACAAACACCCTTACCTGCAAGGTCAGAACATATGACAAGAGGGAGACTTTGTCACTGTCACCATGGAGCAAGGCTTGATCAGACAGAGTCCTGCTTTGATTTGTCAACAGCTATTGATCCCTTGGGCACAGTAACTGAAGCTGAATTCTCCGAAGTATTAGTTTCTTGATCCTGAGACTCAATGGGCCCTGGAGAAGGGCTGCACCCACCCAGCGATGGCCACCTAGAAATAACAATTGCTACCATTTATTGAGTGTCCACCCAGGACAGGCCCTTTGCACAGTGTGTCTAGTTCTGCCAACAGCACTGCAGGGTTGTTTCAAATCTTCTCTTCTGACCGCGTTTCCAGTTTCTTCCCTGCTTTACAGAGAGAAAACTGAAACTCAGAAAGGTTGCCTTGTCCAAGGTCGTGTAGGTACTAGGCTACGTGATCCAGGCCAGGATTCAAAGCCAGATCTGTTTGATTCCAAAACTCTCTTAAGCACTTGCTAAATGAATGAATACATGGGTCGATAATGAATGGATGGCACCAGGTTCGGGGACCCAAAGATTGGAAGCCAGAATTAATCTTACCACCTCCTCCTATCTCTAGGGCCGCCTCACAATATTGAGATAGGTGAAATCGGGTTAAAACAAATATCAAAGGGAAGTTTCAATGAGAAAACAGAGAGGCCTCAAAAGAGCTGGGCATGTGCAACTAAGGACATAATCAAGAGAGTGAAAAGGCAACCTATGGAATGCAAGAAGATATTTGTAAATCATGTATCTGAGAAGGAGTTAATATCCAGAATATATAAAGAACTCTTATGCACTCTGGGAGGCCGAGGTGGGCAGATCGCTCAAGGTCAGGCGTTCGAAACCAGCCTGAGCAAGAGTGAGACCCCATCTCTACTATAAATAGAAAGAAATTAACTGGCCAACTAAAACTATATAGGAAAAATTAGCTGGGCATGGTGGCACATGCCTGTAGTCCCAGCTACTCGGGAGACTGAGGCAGGAGGATAGCTTGAGCCCAGGAGTTTGAGGTTGCTGTGAGCTAGGCTGATGCCACGGCACTCTAACCAGGGCAAGAGAGTGAGACTCTGTCTCAAAAAAAAAAAAAAAAAAGAACTCTTACAACCCAACAACAAAAAAACAAATAACCCAATTTAAAAATGGGCAAACAACTTGAATAGACATTTCTCCAAAGAAGATACAGAAATGGCCAACAAATATATGAAAAGTTGCTCAACATCACTAATCAATAGGGATATGCAAATCAAAACCACAAAGAAGTATCTTCTTTTTATTATTCCAATTTTAGTATATGTGCTGCCGAAACGAGCACAAAACCACAGTGAGATCTGACCACACACCCGCTGGGATGGCTGCTATTTTAGAAAGACAAGACAAAAACAAAAACAAAAACAACAAGTATTGGTGAGGACGTGGGGACCCTTGTGCACTGTCGATGGGAATGAAAACTGATGCAGCCATGGTGGAAAACAGTATAGCAATTCCTCAAAAAATTAAAGAAAGAATCATATGATCCAGCAATACTGCTTCTCGGTATATGTCCAAAAGGATTGAAAACAGGTCTCAAGGAGATATCTGTACACCCACGTTCATAGCAGCATTATTCACAATAGCCAAAAGGTGGAAGCAACCCAGGTGTCCATGGATGGATGAATGCATAAGCAAATGTGGTATATGTAATACATATACAATGGGATGTGATTCAGCTGACACATACCACAAGATAGAAGAACCTTAAGGAGATTATGCTAAATTAAATATGCCTTTCACAAAAAGACAAACACTGGCTGGGCGTGGTGGCTCACGCCTGTAATACTAGCACTCTGAGAGGCTAAGGCGGGAGGCCGAGGCGGGAGGATCGCTCTTGCTAAGGAGTTTGAGACCAGCCTGAGCAAGAGCCAGACCCTGTTTCTACTAAAAATAGAAAGAAATTAGCCGGACAACTAAAAATATATAGAAAAAATTAGCCAGGCATGGTGGTGCATGCCTGTAGTCCCAAGCTACTCGGGAGGCTGAGGCAGGAGGATCACTTGAGCCCAGGAGTTTGAGGTTGCTGTGAGCTAGGCTGACCCCAGGGCACTCTAGCCCGGGCAACAGAGTGAGACTCTGTCTCAAAAAAAAATATATACAAGAAGACATATACTGTATAATCTCATTTATATGAGGTATCAAGAATAGTCAAACTTGGGGGGAGGGGGGCAAGGGCAATATATGTAACCTTAACATTTGTACTCCCATAATATGCTGAAATAAAAATAAATAAATAAATAAAAACAGAAAAAAAAAAAAGAAAGAAAGAAAATGAATTGTTTGGGAAGATTTACCCCCTACCCCCCAAAAAAGAGAATAGTCGAATTCATAGAAACAGAAAGTGGAATGGTGGTTGCCAGGGACTGGCGGAAGGGAGAAATGGGAAGCTGTTTAATGGGTATAGAGTTTCAGTTTTGCAAGATGAAAAGTTTTAAAGTTGGTTGCACAACAATGTAAATACACTGAGCAGTACCAAGTTATCCACTTAAGAATGGTTGAGAGAGTGATTTTATGTTACGTGTATTTTATTACAGTTTTGAAAAGGAGATGGGTCCAGAGACTTAGAAGGAGAGGGAATGGGGCTTGCTGCTGGGTGATGCAAGGAGGTGGTTCTTGGACCGACTGTATATTAACGAGCCTCGGGTCCCTTTTAGGATCAGAATGTTCCCTGAGTCCCTGCCCAGCCTCCAGCAGCCAGAGCAGATGTGCAGAGCCAGCTCTGGAAGGGTTACTTCCTAGCGCCCTTGTCACGACCTTGATGGTGATGAAAACCCATTTACTTCTCCGCCTCCTTGTCTGACGAATGACCTCCATATGTCCTAACTGCAGCTAGTCCTCAGGGACTAGCTCCAGAACAGGCTAGATGGAGGGCTTGGCTCTCAGCCATGAACCTTATAAATTCTCTTATGGGCATCCCATCCATCCATCCACCCATCCATCATCCATCCATTCTTTCAGCCTATACTGGAGAGCACCAGCTCTGTACCACGTCCATACACACAGTCCCTGCCCTGATGGAGCCTACAGTCTGGTGGGATATAGACAAGTGATCAGGAGGATGCAATGCAGCGTGACATGTGCTGCAACAGGGTCATCTAGGGCACTTTGCAGGGGACCTGATTCAGTCTGTGAGGAGAGCTCACAAAGGAAGTTCCACCTTAGGGCCAAGACTTGAACAAGATAAGCAAGACTTAGCCAGTACAGTGGGGAGGAGGAGGTGGGGAGTATACACGTAAGAAGAGCAAGCGCATGGAGATTTTATAATAGGAACTGCAGGGTTAGAGTGAGCATCAGAAAACAGTCGAGTCTGGCTTATTGCTGAGTGTAAGGCAGGAGGTGAGAGCTGAGGCAGAAGAGGAAAGCGAGGACTGGATGTCATAGCAACATCAAAGCACCTTTGCAAGGTTCGGGGGCATGGGCAGAACAAACAGGGGTGAGACAAACTCCATGGGCCCAGTTGGAGAGGTGGTGGAAGATGAAGGGGTGGTCAGGGCACTTGGAGTTGGATTTGGGGTTCAGGATTCTCAGAGCTGTAAGATGCCCACCGCCCCCCACTGCACCACTTTCTACTAATTCAGGGCACATGGGTCACCCAGGCTTCTCTGGAAAGGAAGGTGGTTTTCTTGAAAACAGCCTCAGTGGGCCTCCCTAGCCCCGCCATCCTGTGGTCCTCTCTCTGTCCTGAGAACATCCCTGCCTTCTTCTTCAATCAAGCATTTGGTGACTGTCCCCACGCCTTGTCTTCTCAAGGCTGGACAGGCTCAGGTCTTGCAAATCATGCCGGTGCTTCCTAATACATCTAGCCACCCTGCCCTTCTAGAACCACCTGGGTGGTTCCCTGTGGGCGCCAGGCCCAGCCTGCACAATCCTGGGTGCCTCAAGGGCCTCCGTCTGGATGCCCACCCCACATGTGCCAGCATGAACTTCCTTAAAGCCACCCCAAGTTTATCGGCTACCTGCTGCTGAGGACAAGCTGGCTCTTGCAAGCCAGGAGCCACCTCCCCTCCCCCAGGACTTTCAGCTGTTCTCGGACGACCCCTCCAGGGTGTCAGCAGGCAAAGTGCCCTACAAGAGCTCCCTGTTCATGACTCTTTCCTGAGACAGTACAGAGACCTGTCACAGGAAAGGACAGCCATACACCTGCCACAGATTGTTCACAGTTCATTATGAGCCATGAAGAAAGCAGTTATTTGCAGTATTAATTAAAGGAAAAGGGGGCAGGGCAAACCGGAATATCAAAGAAGGCCTTGGCTGTGAATGCCAGGCAACGGGGAAGTTTTTGCAATGGGTGTGACAGCTGGAGGCTTCCCATTGGCCTTGGGGACACTGACTTTGCCATGAATTGATCACTGCTGGGGCCTGGCTGCTGGTGGTGTGATAGACCCCAACATTGGGCCTCGAAAGAGAACCGACAAAGGTCCCTACAGCCTATGACTTTGAAGAGGGCTGTAGGTAGAAGCCAGGAGGTCTCAGTAAAATAGTAGCCATTTAATTTGGAGATACTGAGTTTGTCCCAGTTCCGTCAAAGGAGCCCAGAGCACAGAGGGCCGGGCCATGAGCACAGCAGCCTTGGAGTGAATCTGGGTTCTCTCTGGGTCACTCACAAGCTCTGTGGCCCTGTACAAGTCACTTCACTGCCCAGAGCCCACGTCCCAGGGTTGATGTGGAGAGTTGGGGACCTGGGCTGCAGATTTGACACTTAGCGAATGCTGTTCCTGGGCGTGAGGCCCAGCCTGATTTTTCTTGTGTCTCCTCCCAGCCTCAGCCGTGAGAGGGGCTGGGAAGACAGACTCAGGATGGTCGTGGCTTTGTCTATCTCGGTGCTTCCTGGCTCTTGCTCTCCTGGCCCTGTGTAGGTGGCAGGTGGGCTGTGCAGGAGTGAAGGGGACGTGCCTGACCCAGAGCTGGGGTGGCTAGTTGGTCCTGCGTTACTGTGGCTTCCCACCCAGCCTGGCGTGGCCCCGGGAGCCTCGACCTGGGTCCATCCACACTTCTATGACTGCCCTGCAGAGGGCTCTGGGGGTGTCTCTCGTAGACCCCACTGGCTCCAGCAGTGTCTTGGTGGCATAACAGCCCATGCCATCATATCGTACAACCTGGAAATGTGGTTACCAGCTCACAATTCCAACCCCACAAACCACCTTCCACTCCAACCACACAGAACCTGCTGTTCTCCCAACCTCCCCATACTTCCGCATCTTTGACCAGACTGCGTTCACCGCCTGAACGTTGTCCCCAACCCTGCATTCTCATCCTGGCACACGCAGATCGTCACACTCTGATAACCATCAGAAACATGGATTGAGCTCTTACTGTGTGCAGTAAGGGGTTGGGGGGAGGGTGATGAGGTTCCAAGAGACGGAGGTTCTGGCCAGAGAGATGACCTGCAAGATTTTCCAAATCACAACCTGCCCCCCTCCAACACACACACATACAGACACAGACACACACACACACACAGACGCGCATGCACACGCACGACACCCTCCAGACCATACTTCACTCTTCCCTCTGCTTGTTCTCCTTCCCCTGTCAATTTGTGGCCAAATTAGCCTCCACTCTCAGACCTTAGCTCAGATGTCGCTGCCTCCGGGGAGCCCTCGCTTGGTGCCCCTGGCCAGTGCGGAGCTCCTGTGCCGGTGTGGACTTCCCTCGGGACACTCACAAAGTTTGTTTGAATTCTGGCTGGCCTTATGTCCTTGGGCCTCAGTGTCCCCATCTGTAAAATGGATTATAGTAACACCTACCTAACTGTACAGAGTCAATAGCACACTACCCAGCTTGTACTCACTGCTGACCAAAGCAGCTTTTACCACCAGCTGCAGCAGGGTGTTCATCTTTGTATCCTTGGCACGGAGCACAGGGCCGAATACATAATTGGTGCCAAATACCTGTTTGGGGGATGGATGGATGAATGGGTGGATGGAGAAATGGAAAACTCAGGTGTGTTTCCAAAATATGAGACAATCTTTGCCAGTCTCCCATGGCAGTGGGGGGTGGAGGGTGAGGGGGAAAGAAGCTAACCCTTATTGTCCACGTCGCAAGGTCCGTGCTCAACACCCACGGGTCTCATGTGAGCCTCACAATAGGAAGAATGAGGAAGTGGCTGTTCTGAGAGGTTGAGCCAGTGGATCAGTGTCACACAGTGTGTAAGAAATAGTCAGGACCAGTGGCTTTGACAGTTTCCTTGATACCTGGAAGGAGGGGAAGGGCTTTCTCCAGGCCTGGGCTGCCTCAGTCTTAGACTGGAAACTCCTAGGG
>CAUYRT010025353.1:0-32062 GCA_963574885.1 Lepilemur ruficaudatus | reverse complement strand
ATTTGCACCCGAATGTTTATGGCAGCACAATTCACAATTGCTAGGTCATGGAAACAACCCAAGTGCCCGTCAATGCATGAGTGGATTATTAAAATTTGGTATATGTTTACAACGGAATATTACTCAATTTTAAGAAACGATAGTGAACTAGCACCGCTTATATTATCCTGGATTAAGCTTAAGCCCATTATTCAAAGTGAGGCGACACAAGACAGGAAAAATGGGCCCACTTGTACTCACCATCAAATTGGTTCTGACTGATTAACACTATAGTGCTCAAATGGTGGTGGATTTCACTAGGGATTCAGGGGTTAGGGGGTAGACCCACATCTGAGGGATGTGGTGAGCACTGTGGAGGGAGGAGCATGCTTGAAATGTAGTTGGGGATGGGAATTAGGGGTCTCAATAGGGGGAAGGAAATCTTCTAAAACTGATTTATGTGAATAGCTGTACAACTTGGTAAATTTACTAATAATCATTTAATTGTACATTTAAAATGGAGTACAGGCATGGTATGTAAATTACATTTCAATAAAGAAAAAAGAAATCTGGTGTGTGTATTTACAATCACCGTATATCTTGACGCGATGGCCACGTTTGAGGGCTCAGTAGTCACAGCTGTGGCTGTGGTTCTCTCATTGGTGTGGGTTTGCATACGGCAGTACCTGCTAATACTCTTCACTCGCATTAATGTCTCAGAAGACTGAGGTCTCTCTGCTTCTCCCACTCCCTCTGTTTGTTTTTGGTCTTGTTCTTCTCTCTGTCTGCATCTGGCCCTGTCAGTCTATTTATTGCCGACTCAAGAAAAAAGAATTAAATATTGAAGTAAAAAAATGTGAGCAAAGCAGAGGAGCCATCACACAAGACAGTTCTCATGCAATGGCTTATCACTCGGTCTCCAGAGGCTTGGTGACTAGCACATTTTCAGAGGCTCTAAGGAGGTCCTCAACCCCAAAGATTTCCTTCCCTATTACTCATTCTGAGGAGGGAAAATTCCACTGTAGGAGATTTATTGACACCTAAGAGTCTGGGTCTCTAATCAGAGTCAGTCCATAAAAACCGAGCACTTGCTTGGGCCCGGCACTAAGCCCAGAGGCCCTCGGGTGGGGAGGCCGGTGCCAGGTGAGGGGGGCGGTTCAGGCAGGGCCCTGCCTGCAGGAGCCGAGGCTAGGGTAGGATGGGGAAAAAGCTTGGCGGGACACTGCGTCATGGGCCAAGCCTGGAGCTGACAGTAAGGAACTCAGCACAGAACGGGATCCCAAGTGAGGAGGCAGGTGGCCCCAGACAGGCTTCACTGTCAATGCCACAACCTCCCCATCTCCTCTCCCTTTCTTCTCCATCCCTTCTACTGCATGCAGCACCTTATCCCAACTCTTCTCACTAGCTGGGGACAGGGGACCTGTCCCAGCCTCTCCCTCTCTGTCCCCTCAGAAGCCCCACAGCTGGCTGTGGGAGAGCCCCAGGTGTCGGTGTTGGAGGGGGAGAGGCCTGACTGGAGTGTGCCCTCGGTGGGGGGACACATTCCACCTGCCCAGCTCCTCTGGCTGGGACCCCAGCAACAGCACATGGAGCCAGGATTTGTGCTGCACCCTGAGGGTGCCCAGCTGCGCCTTGGCCTCAGAGATGCTGACCCAGTGCACCATGGGGGCACCAACCAATGTGTGGCCCACAGCACCGTGGGCAACAGCAGTCACAGCGTGCTGCTGGAGGTCCTGTGTGAGTGAGAGTGGTGTGTGCATGTGTGATGAGGCTGGGAGACCAGCAGCCGCAGAGCACCTTGTGTGGAAAGACACAGGAATTGCCTGCTCTAAATGTGGACCCTCGAGTTCCCTCAGGCACAGGCAGGCCCCTCAAGAGCAGGGACCTCGGTGAACTATGTGAGCGTGAACCTGGCGTACTCTTGAATACAGGCAAGTAGAGTTTGATGCAGTCAGAATAATCTCCTTTTCTTCATTTTATAGATGAGGAAACTGAGACTAGACAGGTCTACAAGCCGAAATCTTGTGCCTTTTCCACACTGCCAGGCTGTCTCAGCAGGAGCAAATCTGGGTGCACAAGCATGCATGGCTGTGGGTACCGACGTGCTGTATGTGTCCCGCCCTCCTCCCAGGACACTCGGCTCCTCCCAACGTCACTATCAGCAGCCTCACCTATGGGGGGCACCGGAGAGAGGTGTAGCGCAGTGGCGGACGAGGGCTTCCTGGTGTAGGACGAGATGACCTGGGCCTAATCTTTTCTGCCACAGGAATATTCTGTCTGATATCCAACTTTATGTAATTTTTAGCACATAACACAAACTGTACAATAACAATAACCTTGGTTTAATCTCCTTTATTGCAATACCAAAAAACCCCCACATTTAGTAATTTTAACTTTCTGTTCCCCCTTTAACCTCAACAACACGCCTTAGCCAATTGGGTAAGGGCAAGATTGTGAGTTCAAAGTCCCTACCAATGGGACAAGACACAGCCCTAGGTCTGCATTAGGGATTAAAAAGTGAAGAACTTTCCCGTAGCGCGCTGGCTGGCTGGCTGCTTTTGCTGCTACTACACGCCCTTCTGATCAGAAGTAAAGATTTTGCCTTGCTGAGACAATTTGCAATGACTGACTGTTTTCTTAATGACACCGCGGGTTACTTCCAACACTGGTGCTGCAGAGAGCCAGTGCCCCAGGCCCAGGAGCTGGGGCTTGGGAGACAGCTGCTAGTGACATCGAGCCAGAGAGCAGGGGCTGGCGGCTGGGAGGCTTGGACCCAGGGGTCCTTTATGCCTTCGCATCCTGGCTCTGAATCACCACACAGTGGGACATCCCTCTGCGGTGAAGACGCACCAGGTGCTGGGGCCAGCACTGTGGGGACCTCACCTTTCCCCAGGGAACTGGACCTGGTTCCTCTTCCTTCCCACAGGGGATCCCTCTCTGTCCCTTTGCTTTCTTCCTACTGAATCCGCAGCCCCAGCCTCTGTTCTCTTCTCCACTCTCTCCTCAGGGTCCTTGGGTCATCTCTACGACTCTTCCCTATCCCTCCCTGGGGTGCTCAGAAGGCTCCAGGCCTCCAGGAACCCTAATTTAATGTGAATTTGAAGAAATAGCCAAAGTGGAGGAAGAAGGTGCTGGTGATTAAATAAGAACAAGAGCCCCCCTCCTGCTTGTCTCACCTCCTGGGGTGCAGATGCGCTTCCAGCTTCCTGCTGCTCCCTCTCCATCCTGGGAACCCTCTCTCTGTGGCATACTTCCCTCCAGCCCAAGCTGCCAGGGTAACCAGCAGGGGTTTGGCTCCTGCTCCCTGGGAGAGACCTCTCTCCAGCTTCTTTGGGGCAAGCCTTGCTCTTGGTCCCCATGTCAGCTGGAGGGGACTGGATGAGCAGGTATGTACCCTAGCAGCCACTGTCGCCCAAGTTCTGCAGTGGCTCTAAACCACACAACCGCTGCTCTGCCCTGATAGCAGACCCCCGCTTCAGTGCCTATCCAGCAGTGTTGGGTGCAGCAGGCACAGGAATGGTGGTAGGCTGCCTGGCACCTGGAGACTTTCCCCTGTGAGTGGGCATCTGAAGGGAGGGGCTGCTTGACCCCATGGGGTGGCTGGGTCTAGATCCAACCAAAAAGAGAGGTGGTGCTCCCTGGGTGAAGATCCGAGGCTCTCCCCATGCTAGATGCTGTCTTTCTGGGTTTCGACCCCCAACTCAGCCATCTGGAGCTATCCCTTCCTGGGCTCCTGAGACACTAGTATGAAGCCCACCAGTACGAGGGTCATTTTCCTGGGATCTTTGCTGGGTTGGCCAAATAATATTCATTTTCTTTTCTTTTCTTTCCCACAGGCCTTGGTCAGTTGCTTTTTCTCATGCAAGTGCAGAACTGTCATTCTGGGGCCCAGGGCTTTCCTCCAATTGGAAAGGCTAGACAAATGAGTTGCCATTGACTTTACTCTCCTACCTCACCCTCAGGGAGAAAAGGCACCAACAGAGGGGCTCGAGGGAAGGCACTGAGGCACAGGCAGGTGAGCATCATTCATCCCAAAAGATCGCTCATGAACAAGGAGACCTGTGCTGAGTGCCAGGCATGATGTTTGGTTTCTCTTGTCCTCTGGGAACCATCTGGGACACTCCCAAGGCAGCTCTCTTCTTTGCCCCTGTATACGCCCTTTGCAGGCCTTGAACGCCAGCCACCACCCAGGTTCAGATCCTGCACAAGAGCCCCTGATGCTCCAGTTAGCCACCATCGTGGTGATGGCTGCACCGTGAGGCCAAAAGAGGAAGATGCAAACAGGCCCAGGGAGGACAGGTAGGTTTGGAAAGAGCCCTTTTGTCACATTTTGGTCTTAAAACCAAGGTAGCTAAGACACCAGCTACCCTTCCCCACTTAATACCCAGTCTTTACAATCAGTGCAAGGCCCAGCTGCAGTGAGCCTAAGTGACTTGGTGACAAGAGAAGCTCTGGCCCAGCCTCTGGAAGACAGAAGTGACAGGATGAGGCAGACACACACGGGACAGAAGAGTTGCTGATTGTCTCAGGGCAAGAGAAAGCCGTGGTACTGGGAACCATCTCTGGTGCCACAGAAGTAGGAGCAAGCTAGCTGCTTCCAGAAAAAAGCCTGTGGACTGAGCAATTCCTAAATAAATCACGCCTACATTTGCACTTCTATAATAGAGCACTATTTCAATTGCAGCTCCCAGAAAGGCTGATTGCTGGGTCCCAGGTTTTGCTAGAGGGAACAGCAAGGTGTGTAGTGTGTGTTCCCTTCATGCAACTGTAGCGTAGGAATGTGAGACTGCAGTGGGCCGACTCCAGGAGTCTGAGCCAACCAGACACAGCAGATGAAGCTTCCCGCCACCAGGCTGGGGAGCTGCCGGACAGAGAACTAGCTGTTCCAAAGTCACACTGTCAGCTGCCAGCATGACTCACTGGCTCGTGTGTGTGTGTGTGTGTGTGTGTGTGTGTGTGTGTGTCTGAAATCTGGGTGAAACACAACGCATGCTTGTCCAGCTGACTGGAAGAGTCAGGACTCAGGTGAGGAGAGACAGGAAGCAAGCCCAGGGGCGACCTGCCAGCAATACGGAAAGTGGCGCCTGAAAGGAGAAAGAAAACTGAGAGAAACTGAAGTAGCTTCTTCGGTTCTCACAGTTAGACTATTGGAAAAGGGTTTCAGCTTCCCTCAGAGCTCTCAGGACTGGGGCTAAGGTTTATTTATATATAGAAAATAAAATAGGAAAGACCACACAGAGAAGCCTGGCAACTTCAATTTTTTTAGTGCAGTAAAACAAAACTTCTTATAAGAGGCTAAATGTCTACCCTGGAGTCCCTACAGATGTTAATGGTAAAGAGAGACGTGAGAAGGGCCTCTCCTCATTCTCCCCAGCTTCTCTCCCATCCTCTCGTCTGTCCGAAGAAGTGGCAAGTTGCCCTGAGGGGTCTGCCTGTCCCCACACAGCCTGGTGGTCCGAGTGTCCTCTCAGCCTCCTCATAAACACCAGCCCAAGACCCTGCTCCTTCTGCGCCTTCATCTCCGCACCCAGAACAGAAGGGATTAACACACTGAGCTCTTGGGTGTACACAGGAGATTTTCAAGGAATGACAGGGTGGAGGTTCCACAGAATTTCAGAGTAAGACATTCACCCACCCCAACCACAAACTATAAGCAGCTTTGTACAAACAGGGGGTATCTGCATACCCCGATCTTCAGAGGTTACTCTGTATGAAAGCAGCATTCTCTTTTAATATAAAATCATATCAACAAAATAAAACTTACCAAAGCTACATCATTTAAAATATGTACAATTTCAAACATAATATTACAACTTTAAGGAAGATAAAAAATACTTTTCAATATGATACAAAGCATGTATCTCAAAGTCATTGTTTTAAAAGAAAGCAGCACAGGTGAAATTCAACTACAAAAGTAACTTCTTGGCAGTTCTGTAGCTAGAATGAGATTTGTGGCATGATCAGCCCAGGACCGATGCCTTGGTCTTCACAGACTCATTCAACAAAAACAAAACCCAGAAAGAAATGCTCTTGAAAAGACCACTTCAAAAGGCTTAGAAAACTGCAATTTAACTTGCACCCCGGCAGCTCCTATCACCACCACCAGACTGAGCGCCCAAGTACAAGGCAGAGAGTGGGAGTGGGGGAAGTTTAATGCTGAAACAAAGAATCACACGGAATCCTAGGATGACAAAGGAGGGGAAGAGCCCTGACCAGTTTCATGATCACTGAGCCAAGTGAAGATCAAATTCCTGGGTGTGGTGGGGGAGCACCAAGGGGAAGAGTATGGATTTCTGGGAGACGAGTATGAGCAGACCTCTGCCTGCGCAGGGAGGACTCGCACAGCAGGGCAGACAATGGCTTGTGGAACAGGACTGGTTCCATCAAGAGAGTGAACCACAGCGCTTTTGGAAAGCAGTGTGGAAAAATGTGAGGAGCACAGATTATGACTCCAGATAAACTGAGTTCAAATTCAGGCTCTGTGGCTCAATGCATGACTTGGAGATTTCAACAATTTGTTGTGAGGGTTTAATGAGATAACAGTGCCAAGCACCCAGCACGGTGCGTGGTACACAGTAGTTACTCAACAAAGGTTAGTGCTATCTCCCATGCTCTATACTATGTCCTCTTATCTCCTGGTGAAGTGACATTAGGTAGAACTGATTTGGTGACTGTGCAGGGCATAAAAGTTCAGAGCAACTCACACTTAAGGGAGAACTCATAACTCCTAAACATAAGGCAATTATATATATAATATTTATATTTATATATCTCAATATATAAAGGCATTTTTATAAATAAAATACAATAAAAAGGATAACACTTAAAACAGCATTACTTATAAATAAAGAAGTCCACAATGAGATTGTCCTAAAGGTAAAGCCATTTTCTCTTCCTCATGGACAAACCCCATATTCAAACTCAATCTTTAGAAGCAGTTTATGACCTAAGGCTCATGCTAATACACCTGTTTCCTGAATCGAAATGACTGTCTATGGACATTACCTCCCCAGTTTTCTACAACTCCCTCTGTGACAGCATTGTTGTAACTTGATTGGCAAACAGAGTGTTTTCCTATTCTGTGTACAGGACTTTGTCCCTTGCTAGTCACAGAAAGGAGGGATGCAGCTATTCCACTAAAAAAGCTGACTGCATCTAAGCAACATGAAGAATAAATCCAGTACACAACAGGTATGGACATCTGAAATGTAGAACTTGCTTCTATAATACCCCTAATATCTAACTATGAAACCGTATTCTCTACATTCTACTGGAAGTAACTCTTGCATGGTGACCCAGCTTTAAAAAGCACATTTTCACTAGCAGTTCTATTATAAAACATACAGACATACGTAAGGGAATACTGACGCATTTATATAGAAAACTGGTTAACAAAGTATTCTAGTCTATGCCACTGCAATTTCTGGGAAACTGTAAAATTTCTTCATTTATGCTGGGACTGCCTTACCCTACATAAATAGAGTAAGTTTCTGTTTCTTTCCCCAAAGGGATGTACAAACCAAAAAGAAGCAGTGATCCATCAAAGCTTGACTCAAGCTATGAAATTCATTTATTGTGTGTGTGTTTGTGTTTTTAACACGGTGGAGAACAGCCTTCCAAAGGCAGCTGCAAACGTCCTTGTCACAGACGAAGCAGTGACGTATAAGCCCTGCTGACCAAAGTTGTTTACAATGATGACATTCTGAAAAAAAGTCAAGAAGTTAAAAAAAAAAACACCTCCTTTTCTTCCCAGTTAAGTTTTTTCTGACACTCACATCTTTCTGATTGCTGCGCACACTGGAAGTGCGAAAACGGCTGTGTGCAGGCCGCTTGGTGCCATGAGCACGCCCCTGTGCCCACGGAGCAGGCGGGCGAGCTTCCGGCAAGACGGGCTCCCTGCAGCCCTTCCCTTTTTTCTTAAAATGTATATCTTTCTCTTCAAGCCACCACTTAAAGTCTTACTTTGTTTTTACTCTTAGTAACAGTCTAAAGGAGCCCCATGGTGGCTATTTTATAAATTAATGTAATTTTAAAGTGATGGGACATTAAGGCATTATTTTTCTCTCTGGCCTTGGTTCCCTTTCTGCACACTGCAATACTTCACTAGATCTTTCATGTCATGTGTCCACGATGCTGCTTATAACTAGTGCCTAGAAGACTGAACACTGCCTGTGCCCATGTACTGATAGAAAGTCACTGTCACTTTTGTGAAAGACACTCATAAAATACCAGCCAGATCTGCTACTATGAACATTAGGTCACAACTGTGGTTGATTTCAAAATGTTCTCGGAAAGTCTGATAACACAGTACTGGAAGACAGTTTTCCATCTGAAAACCTGCATGCTGGCAAACTTCAAATTGCCCCTGCAATTCCCTCCTGGCTGACCCTCCAACAGACGAGATCCTTTGCATGAGGAGCTCCTGCTGCCACCAAGGTTTATAGAAGCATGAAATAATTCCACTGTGCTCCAGACAATTGAAAACTATACAAAATAAGGTTGTTTCCTACTGAGGGGGAGGAAGGAATAGGGAAGAAAATTTTTAAGGCATAAATAATATAAAAGGGCACACATTTAAGATACATTCAGATGACATTACTACTACAAAAAAAATAAATAATGATTTTCTCTGATTTGAATTAGGTCCTTCACACACTTCATTCCCAGGGCTGTTTCATGCAGTTACTGGCTGGACACGGAAACATGACTAGCCATTTGCACATCAGGTTTCCTGGGGTCGCTGTAGGGCCGCTAACGAGCTGTCTAAAGGAATGCCAGGGGGACGCCATGCTGTCTTCTCAATACAGTCCTCTGAGACAGGGGGCAAAGTAAGAGGATTCCAACCTAGAGTTTTGTTCTCTGTTTCTAAATGGACACAGCTGTCTCCTGAAAAACAGAAAGGTTTGAGAACATTATAAAATCATAAAGGCCGATTTTTACAAAGCAGTTTAATATTACTTAGAGCAATAAAGAAAGAAAAGTAAGTAAAAGTAGAGCCCAGTTATGTTTGGTTTGAATTTAAGGGAGAGAGAGTGTTTAAAAGGATTAAAATAAAGTTGAGCTCTCATGAATAGTTATACAATCCATCTGAGGATTAAAACAAACCCCTTAAAGCCCCAAAATAACCACCTCTTAGACAGGCTACACCTCTAGAACGAAAGTAAAAGAAAGCGAAGCTCGTGTTCACACGATGTGTTCTTCCAGCACGCCTTCTGTTCAGGTGCAGCCTAAAGCAAGGCCTGCTTGGATATATTTTTCAAAATGTAATGGGATTAACAGCCTGAGATGAAGGATGTGAGTAATAACAGCATTTCAAAGAATCCGTTTTCTAGTCCCATCTTTTCTTGGAGTATCCAACACTGCCCCCACCCCCACTCCAGTCTCTTAAGAAATACGTAAACTAATCACAGGGGGGAACCTCTGAGAGCATCACCCTCCCTTTTAGCTAACTGAAGACTATCTAGAAACTTGAGGTTTGTTATGCCTCCCCGTACCTCTGCTGAACTCTGCTGTGTCTTCTGTGTAATCAGAGTTGATGTCATTTATGTTGTCCTGACAGCAAGTGTGCCAAGCAGGTACAGATGCCACACTGTCCTTGATGCTCTCCTCAGGCAAAGTGCCACAATCAGGGACAGTGGGAGCCAGACACACAGACATCTGCATGTGGCTGAGAGGCTTCATTTCCAAGCCATCCTGAAGATAAGGTGCTACCACAGGGACTACAGGAAGAGGGCTGCCACTGAAAGTGCTGTTGGTTTTGGTGAAACACCTGCAGAAGTTAAACCAAAAGAAACAGAATTGTGTCTAGAGGAATCAAAAATTAAAACAGGCTTTGTTTGGGAAATATCATTTGGTATTTTGTATTCACAGACTCTTAAGAAAGAACTCTTTAAGTTATTCTTAAAAATAACTAAATGATTCCCTATGATTTGAAATATCAAGAACTTGAAAATTCCAGTAAAAGTGGAAGACAACAGGA
Organism: Lepilemur ruficaudatus; assembly: GCA_963574885.1. NCBI lineage: Eukaryota > Metazoa > Chordata > Mammalia > Primates > Lepilemuridae > Lepilemur > Lepilemur ruficaudatus. Next base: position 22,104 of record CAUYRT010025353.1, on the reverse strand, counting down.
GAACACACCCAAAGACAGACCCCTTAGGAATGGAGCCTATGCGACAACTATCCCATGCGCTTCCTTTGTCTCATTCCACTTTTAGAAGTCGTCTCCCATTTCGCCACTATCTGGCTCCCAAAGACACCTCCCAGGAGGAGAAGGCCATTAGCTACTAGAAGGAATGCGAGGGCAACAGAGGACGAAGAGGACAGAAAGCTAAGAAACTTAGGGCCACATGAGAGAAATGACCTTTTGAAAGTTAACAAAAACATACTGTTTTGAAATCAGATGATATGTTCCCTCTCGTTTTTGGAGGAAACACAAGGATTAGACCTTCAAAATCCAGAAGTTTTTTACTTTTCAGTTGTTTTAAATTGTAGAATTGCTAGAATGGAACATTTAACTTCGATTCTGCTCTACTTCTAAAATTTTTTTATTTTTAATTATTATGGGTACATAATTGTTGTATATCTTTACAAGGGTACATGTGACATTTTGATACAGGCATATAATGTGCAGTAATCAAATCAGGGTAATTGGGGTATCCATCACCTCAAGCATTTATCATTTCTTTGTGTTAGAAACATTCTAATTCCACTCATTTAGTTACTCTAAAGTATACCCTTACTTACTGTTGACTACAGTCACTTTGTTGTGCTATCAAATATCGTTCATTCCAGCTGTCTAACTGTAATTTTGCACCCATTAACCATACCCACTTGATCCCCTCAACCCCCTGCTCTACCTTTTTCAGCCTCTGGTAACCGTCATTCTACTCTCTGTCTCCACAAGATCGAGCATTTTAATATTTATCTCCACATGAGTGAGAACATGCGAGATCTGCCTTTCTGTGCTTGGCTGATTTCACTCAATGAAAAGTTCTCCAGTTCCAACCATGTTGCTGCAAATGGCAGGATTCTGCTCTACTTTTATTTCCTGCTTTACCTAAATGTGTGTTTTCTTTAATTTTTGCTTTCTGTTCTTCAGACTGGACAATTTCTATTGATCTATCTTCCAGTTCATCGTCTCTTTCTTCTGCTATCTCCAATATGCTGCTAAGCTCATCCAGCAAATTTTCCATTCCAGTTATTGTACTTTCCAGCTCTGGAACTTCCATTTGATCTTTTTTTTACAGTCTGTTTTTCAGCTGAAATTCCCTATAGGTTCATTTATTGTGTGTATATCTTCCTTTAAAGTCCTTGAACATATTTATGAGAGCTGCTTAAAGTCATTACCTGATAATTGTGACATTTATGTCATCTCAGGGTCTGTTTTTTTCTCTTAAGTATCACATTTTCCTGTTCTTAATGTCTAATAATTTTTTCTTTTTTGCTGGATTTTCCCTATAACTTTCTAGTTGTTCTGTTGGCATTGAACTCAGTCCTCTGACACCTTCTGCTTGGGTCCTTGTCCCAAGATTGGAGAATGCTTTCAGGCAAAGACCCATAAACTCACAAATCTCTCAAATTGCCTTTTAAGGTTAGATTCTCATTCAGTGTCTACCTGCTTCTGGTTACTCTCCAGTACTTTCAAATTGTCCAGATTTTCTCATTAATCTGTTGATGACCACACCATTCCACCATTACTGGAAGTCAGAGCCTCAGAAAAACATTTTTATTTCTAAAATTGGGAGTAAGCAAAGTTTGGAAATGACATTGCATTGGGCTGTGATTTGGGCATGTTAGGTAGGAAACACTCGCAGGACTGACCAGTAGTACACTGGAGCTAGATAATGTTAGGGAATAAAGATAAGAATTCTTCGGATTTCCATCCTTTAAACATGGGATGGTATGTTTCCAGGGCATTGAAATACCAATAAAAGGAAGTCCATGTAACTGTTACTGGCAGCTCTGTTGATTCACATTATTGGAAATATAAAATGCTAAGCATGAAGATAGGTATGTACCTGAAAGAGAATAAGATATCTGTCAGTAAACCAAAACCTTAATATATATAAGTCCAACTTTAATTTCAAATAGAGACATATACTCATTATACAGTTAATGGAATTCAGATACCACACATCTGGAATGAAAGCAAAGTTTGCCAGGTATTCATTTGTACAGAATATGTAATATGACTCCAATTTTAACTTTTAATAATATAGTAAAGAATATATAGTTGATTAAAATATGACTTAAGTGTTCCCATGCATGTCTTAAGTCAATAAACAATGAAGGAAGCATTAGTGTAGAAGGAAGTTCATTAGACTCACAATTGAAGCATGGGGCTAGACAGGTCATGACTCCAAAAGAGTATGGCATTCCTTATTTGTTCTCTTACATAGTTTATTAAACCTTGAACTTCAGAAATTTTTCTGGGATGCTGGCAAGGGTGAGCACTAATCTGAGAGCCATTTTAAAATGTCCGTGTCATCAATGTCTTCCTTCCCTGTATTTTGTTGTTAGTCTCTTCTACTCTTTCAATACTTGGGGAACACAAAAATTCCCTCGAGTACATTCAATGTATGGAATCCACAGACCCTAAATAGGGTAGAATGTAGAGAAAGGTCAGAAAAAACAAAACAAAAAGCCCTTTCTGAATTCAAACTACCACTAATGAGAATTTAATGTGTATTAGTCATCTATATAAAAAACCTTATCTAAGAGAACCCTACATTCAAAAAGCATTAGCTGAACAACCTACAAATGTCAGAACTTATGGTAGGTACTGAAAATATAAAGGAAAATACAGCAGAGTTCCAGCCCCTAGTCTAGCAGAGGAGATGAATAAGCAAATAAGTGGCTACAACATAATGTAGTGTTATTAATTAGTATACAAGAATATATAGAAGACATATATAAGAATATAAAGACACTGGCACACTTAACTTTGAGATGAGTAGAGATGTACAGCTGATGAGAAGAGGGCACTCTCCATGTTTATAGCTAGAGACCACTGGGTATTCTCCATACTGCATCAGACCCAACTGCCTCATACTCAGGGAAATTACATTAGTAGCAATTATTAATTATTAATTAGAAATTAGAGAGTAAGAAAGATTCTGATTTTTATTTTATCTTTTTTATTTTTTATTTTTTTGGAGACAGAGTCTCACTCTGTTTCCAGGGCTAGAGGGCTGTGGCATCAGCCTAGCTCACAGCAACCTCAAACTCCTGGGCTCAAGCGATCCTCCTGCCTCAGCCTCCCAAGTAGCTGGGACTACAGGCATGCGCCACCATGCCTGGCTAATTTTTTCTATATATATTTTTAGTTGGCCAATTAATTTCTTTCTATTTTTAGTAGAGACGGAGTCTTGCTCTTGCTCAGGCTGGTTCTGAACTCCTGACCTTGAGCGATCCACCTGCCTTGGCCTCCCAGAGTGCTGGGATTACAGGCATGAGCCACCACGCCTGGCCTATTCTGATTTTTAAAAATCGGAAATATCTCTGGTCAGGGCAATCTGTATGGCTACTGTGATTTGTTGGAAATCTTAAAAATGAAATTTCTGGCTTCTAATTATGACTGATTAGTTTGTATCAGAACAACTCTCTTGGTAAGAACAACTAAAACGATGGAGAAATTTTATTTTCAATCTGCTGAAGGCACTGCAGAGCTACCAAAGCACTAAGTGAGTGCTTCCACTAGAGAGAAGGAAATCTTGAACAGGAGCTTCAGCACCACCTTGCCTCTGGGGACATTTGCCCAATTCGGCACAGGATAAAACACTGAGACATCAAGAAGAAAGTGGTGCTAAGAAGCGAAGCAGGGCTTTTGACTGTTTCATGGGGCTGGAAAGACAAAAATTGGACTTCAGAGCCTGCCAAGGAGAAAAGGCCCAGTAAACACCCCAGGCTTTAAACTGGGACCCTTGAAGGGCTACATCTAAAAGTAAGAGTGAGGCAGGAATAGACAGGGCTTTTACAAGGACTGAAATTAAGCATCAAATTAGCTCATTCCCAAATTGGTTTAAAGTGATCTGCTCCTTGCCTAATTGTTTGCCAAAGGCAAACGTAAATCCTTTCTGGAGGAAGAAAACACCTTCCAGAGCCTCTGTAAGTGTTTATATATAATTTCCAAAATTCAATAAAAAGTATTAGGCATATATCAAAACACAGGAACAAGATAAAAATAAATGATGCAGATACTGAGTTAGCAAAGACTTTTAAAAAACTGGGTAAGTTCAATAAAATAGAAGATGAGAATTTGGATAAAGAACTAGAATCTAATAATAACAATAATTTAGAAATTCTGAAACTAAAAGCAGAATAACTGAAATTAAGAATTCAATACATGGGGATGAGAGCAAGTTGGGCACAGACGGACAGAGATTGCTGACTGCAAAGCAAGTCGCTGCACAGGATTCAGACTGACGCACAGAGACAAAAGGATGGGAAACACAGAAAGAAGCTTCAAGGACATGTGAGGCACAGTATAGTGAAAAACTCTATGTATCACTGAGTCTCTCTGAAAAAGAAAAAAGAGAATGAGACAGAAACGATATTTGAAGAGATAAAGGCTAAGAGTTTTCTAAAACTGATAGACGCTCAAGCCACAGATCCAGGAAGCTCTATGAACACCAAGCAGAATAAACACAAAGATTACACCTATGAATGCCACTAATTAAATGGCTGGAAGCAAAATACAAAGAGAAAAATCATAAAAGCAGCCAGAATAAAAAGACATATTACCTTGAAAAGGAACAATAATATCTGTACAGATGATTTTTCAACAGAAATGATGGATACGATAAAATAATAGAATGGCGTATTTAAAGTGCAAAATGAAAATGTCAGTCTATTAGAATTTAATAAACAGTAAAAAGTATCCTTCAAAAAGGACAACAATATTGAAGATATTTTTAGACTAAAAAGCTGGGGAAATGTGTCACCCTCAGACCTGTACTACAAGAAATTTAAAGGAAATTCTCCAAGTTAAAAAAAAAGTAGCAACAGACAGAAAAAAAAGTAATGCAGAAGGGAATGAGTAGCAATAAAAAAAGGTAATTAGGAAATTCTGAATAAAAACGGACTGCAAAAAATAGTAATTGTAATGTTTTAGAGGATTTTAAATAATTTTAGAGTGAAAACGTGACAAAAATAACACAAAACACTGGAGGGGGAAGTGGAGGTAAAATGTCCTAAGGTATTTGCGTTGCCTGGGAGGCGGCAGAAGCGCTGCTCTGCATTAAACTGTATAGTCGCAACGTCCAACACCCACACCATAGAAAATGGCACATGGTGGGTCCTTGAAAATGTTTTTAAAAAATTATAAAATCAGACTTTTTGCCTTTTACTTTTCTTTTTATTTTTTCTTAGTTCTTTCTTCTTATAAAAAGAGAAAAAGTCTATAGATTTATTTATTTATTTATTTTTTACTTTTTAAATTTTTTTATACCCTTTTTCTCAAGCAAGCAAATTATCAGGGAGCAACAATTAAACTAATCCATTAAAGTACTTTATAACAGTCCACATCCAACAGTGAGATGAGACACGTCTATTAAAGTGGGAATGAACTCATACACTTACCCCCTTTAGCTTTTTGTATTAATAGTATCACGATATTAGTTAGCTATCTGTCCTAGTTCAATATTGATTCTATTGTCTGTATGGTTTTTTAAATATTTGTCAGCTATAAAACTGTCTGACTTAAACTTCAGTTTCCAGGAGGACAGGCAGTGACTGTTCTCAGTGTCAGGTAAAGCTCTTAGGACAGTGAAACAAACAGCAAACAGGTACTTAGTGAAATCCCCCAACAGTGACGGTGTACACCAAAGTGAACGGGCTTCTGGCTTGATGTTCCACGTCTCTGCAAGAATCCAGAGGCAGTACAAAGGTACTAGAAACCTATATTTAAGAGACAAAGAAGAAAAAAAAGTTTTCATTTAAAAAATGTAAAATTAAGCTATAGGAAAACAAAAATTACTTACCAGAATTTGGAAAACAGGGCAGTTCCCTACAAACAAAATATTATAAATTAATAATTTGTTTATATAACTCTAACATGAATGAATTTCATAACATTGATATAACACAGTAATGAAGACTCACCAGACGAGATGCCTTAAATCCTTCTCTTCTTTTCTTCTAATTTCTTTTTTTCTGCTCTTTTCCTTAACTTAAAGTTGCAGGATGAGATTTTTTAATGAAGTCTAAGGGCAGCCTGAGAGTTTGAGTGTAAAGTACTTTTGTCAGAATGATGCTGAAGTTATACCGAAGGGGCAGGACTAAAGGGGTGGGCGAGATAGGGAGCAAGGGCCCACCGCAACGTGCCTATCGGGCCAGTTCACGTACCAGGAGTCAACACGCATATGGAACACGAGTATGTTTTTAAAGAAAGTACAGATGTTTAGCAAGAGAAAAGTATAATTTCCTATCAACTATCCTTTAGCATCTATTTTTCAGATAAGTGAAATAGGAAATCATAGCAGTATTTACTTTTATTCTGAACTGTGACTCAGTTACCAGAGTGGTGTTGATAGCAATATAATCATTTGAGTTAGATTTGTCAAGTGACTGTAACCTGAATTTCAGCATGATAAACCACACTGATTTAAAATTTTCCAGTATACTGACTCTTAACTCATAATCATCAGTAATAACCACTTAGCTAACCAAATGTAAACAATTAAGTCACATTACTTTTATGTCAATCCCAGATGTCTACATGTGTCCACATAAAAATGGCTTTAACTGGGGTTACATGTTGAGATATAAGCATAGAGGATACAGTCTATTAAAAAAGAATATAACCTCTGTTCTGAATATAATTAGATGTAGCTTGTGAAAACAATTATTTTACTGATAATGCTTTAATTAAAATTTCTAAAGCAACAAGATCATAAAAATAATATCTGTATGTGTACGTATAAACCTAAGAAACCCAAATCTACAGTAGTAAATGAGAAAACAGGACAAATATCTGCACACATGACATTCAATGACATGCTCTTAACAATATATGTTTTACAGTTTATTTAATACAAATAGTTTATAATTTCACTATCTTAGGCTTCTCAAATGATCTTTCCAATGTAGTTATTATTGGCTTAAGGTGGAGTGAAAGTTTTCACTAAGTTGTCTCTAGCTCAATGAAATTACACTTCCTTAATTTTAAGTTTAAAATCATTCAGTAAATGGAGCTCTGTTCATCTTGCTCCATACAAAAATCTATGCTGTTTTATAAGAATTCAGGTGGTCTGGGACCTGTTAGTTTACTAAGATAACTTTTATTAACAGTAAACCAGAAAGACCAGTCTGGCCAACCTGTAAGATAGAAAATGATGTTACCATAGCATCACAAAAAAAATATACTCTTTAAGCAACAATCAGAATTGCACGGACTAGAAAGTAAGAGACTAGAATAGTAATATAGGACTGTGCTTGGAAGAATAAGTTGCCTCAGTAGTTGACTAAACATGTTTTGGATATTCCTGTAAAACTATATAGCACCTCTGAATATTTTCTAGAGAAGTATTCCATTTCTGATTACATAGTTGAATATTTGTTAAGCATGATTATGTACACATTACTCTGATTAGATGATTATACAAATTTTGCATTACATTTCCTCTTCTGATTATCCCTGGAGGGCAAGCACTAGGCACCATGAATCTCTTGGAAGTGTGATGCTTATTCTCAGGCACATGCTCTTGAGACATCTGAAATAGTTACATCCTGGTTGTGGCTTGTTTCAATACTCAGCACCTCTGTGGCTGTTTCTCTCCACTGTGTGTCTGCCATTTTGCTGACCTAGCCCTTATTTTGGAAGCTTATCAGTTACTGTGCAACAGACCCTGATGACATTTAGGGCCATGGCTGTCCTCCATCCTCCTGCCCACTGTGTTGCATACTGCAATGACCCCTTGCATTAGAGTGGGAGTTTCTTTTTGGGAATTAATTTATCAGTGACTGTTACATAAAAGGTTAACGTTAAAATGTTAAAAGTGACAATAAATGAGTGAGTGCATTAGTGCACACAGGTGACACACACACAAGCTTACAAATAAAAGACTAACTACTCCCCAACTCCCTGACAATAGGTCCTTGGCTTCCATATTAGAAGTAGGGGATAGATTTGAGGAGATACATAACTTCACCAAAAGAAAGGTACTGATCAATTTTAAAAATCAGACATTTTTTCTTAGGGAAGTAGGCAGATTTTGATAGAAAAGTTGAATCTTAGGTTTTGGGTGTTTTCTTCCTTTGGCTTTATGGCTAGCTCTGAATTAAGCAGTAAGACTAGGAGAGGGACTAAGTCCTAACAAATTTACCATCTGGAAGAAAGAGTTTAAGTGTACTAGACAAGTGGTTGTTTTCATACTTAACAAACCAACTGGGTAGATCAAATCTTAGGCTTAAAAGAACTTCTACTATAATTAAATGTTCTCACACTCATCTCTATATATTATTTCATCTGAGTGTATCTGACATCAGTAGAGGGTTTCAAGGTGGTGCAAAAACACTCTTAAATCCAACAGCACACAGACCTTTGAGGTTATCATTCTGCCAAAACTTGGAGGTCATCTGTAACACCTGTGTTCTCTGAAGCACTATTCCCAGTTGTTTTACTCACCCTCTCCACTGTCAGCCATGTAACTTGTACTTTTCTCCCCAGATGAACTGTATACATTTTTCCGAGCTGATTTTTTGCTGGGCTCTTCCTGTCCATCTCCAGTCTCTCTAGGACCCTTAAAATTAATATCTCATTCCTTTCTGATGGGACCTCTCAGTTTGTTCATCTGTGAATTTCATCAGTGTTCTCTCTACTCTCTCACAAATTATCAAGACTTATTAGTGGTTAATAGACCAGATTTAATGTCAATCTCTTCCCATTAAACTATAATAGCCAAGCAACTGACACACATCTGATTACATGTCCAGAGCTGCACTACTATCTTCTGAATTGAGAAAAAGAGAAAAGGATAGAAAACTTATGACTTATTTTATTAAAATCTGTTTAACTATTGAGATGCCCAAATTGCACAAAGATTTCTCAGTTTAGTCTTTAGTGCAGAGGATTGGCTCCCTGCAAGGCTGCATTAAACATTCTTCTCTCTAGCTATTCAGAGAGAGCTTTGCATATTCCTCTTAAAACCTGAAAAGGATTCAAGTTAATGGAACACAGTGAGGCAGGCAATCATTTATAACATGCCACAAAAGCCCCAGAACCAAACAAAACTTCTCCACAGATTGCTATAGTACACAGTCCTCTCTCACCTGGTCTCAATTTTTCACATCACTACTCCAGTTTAGAAAATAAAGGCAAAGTTTTCCCTTCAGATAGTTATTACTAAAATAGAGGGATGAAAAAGGGGGTTGAGGGTTGGCAATAACTTGTTTCTTAAAAGCCCACTCCAAGAAATACATTTAAATTTAAAGCTGAGAAGGCAGAGAAAAATAACCGGGAGCGGCAGGACACAGTGCAGGTGCAACTGTGTGTGGAAAAGGCCCTGAACAAGACTTCTCCAGTTCCCAGGCACCTGTGGCATGAGGACGTTGAGTTAGATTAGGCACCCCTGGATCTCAGAAGGCAACCCCCAGAAATGCATCAAGGGGCAAACAGTTCCTCTTCACCCCCTGCAGTGTTTCCCCCCTCAATGACTGCACCCAGTTTCCTAGCCGCCATCCCCGACCCCTCCCTGCACTGGCCTCCTCAACCAATTGCTTGTGTCTTTTTTTTTTTTTTTAATCTCTCAAAATCATGCATTTCTCTCCCGACAACTACCCTCGTCCACCGTTCTCATCTGGACTACTGCAACTGCCATCTAACTGGCACTCAGTAGCCTCCCGGGCTCCGCCTCATTTGGTCTCCAAGCTGCATCCAGAGTGTTCCTAAAGCCTGAATTCTGTCACAACATTTTCCTGGACTTGCCATGGCTGTGTATGATCTGACTTCACTCTGACGCCTTTCACTGTCTGGGATCCACTGCATTAGCCTTCTTTAAGTCCATGGAGGATTCCAGCACGCTGCCTTATAGATTTTGAATAAACCTGCAAAGCTTTATACCTATCCCCTTCCTTTTTACTTAACTTTTATAAATTCTTCAGACTTCAGCAAAATGTCACTTACTTAGGGAGGTCTTTCCTAACACATCCTTTACTTTTCCTTTAAAGCATCCAATTTTAATTACATATTCATTTTTATGATTTATGTCATTTTTAAAAATAGTACGTCTCCCTTATTAGACTCTAAGCTTCAAGCGGGCAGGGCAGTGCCTGCTGTGCTCCCTACCACGTCCTCAGCACCTCGCTTGGCACTTGCCCACTACAGATCCTCAAGTGTCTATTGAATGAAAAAGTGAATGAATCCTTATTTTCCTGTTTTACTCTCCTTATTTTATCACTCTCCTTCCCATCTGTATGATTCTTGGAACACACAGCAAGGAAGGAAGCAAAAAATAACAGAGATGACATCTTATAAAAAGAATGTCTAATCACTTTAAATATATAAGAAGTAAAAGTGAATAAATACCTCAAATAATTGAACATATATTAATAAAAATAATCAGCTAAGACTATTATCTTCCATGGTGATCTCAGCCATTTTCAAGGGCCATCACTTAGAGAGAAATTGTTCTAAATCTGGTCCCAGTCTACTCCTGAATCCAAGTCCTGCATTTTCATCTGTCTCCTTGACTCACATTTTGACTGGTACTTGAACTCTGAATGCCCCAAATCAAAGTCATTATCTTTTCTTGATGTATCATTTTATTAAGTTTCTTATTTCCATGACTACCACCCTGGTCATCCATATTTGAAACTTTCTATGCATTTGGAATCTTCCTTTTATCTAGATCCCTCTCAGTCAATGGCCAAGCATCTCTTCCTCTCCATCCCCATTTCCTGCATGAAGGCTCAGGCCTTCGTCACAGCAATGTCTAAGTGATCTTCTCACTCCAATGCTCCCTGTGCACCACTGCCATTCATCATGCCGAAACACGTTGCTGAACAGATCACTCCTCTTCTCAAAAAGCTTCACAAGAGGCTAGGCACAGTGGCTCATGCCTATAATCCTAGCACTCTGGGAGGCAGAGGTAAGAGGATGGTTTGAGCTCAGGAGTTTGAGACCAGCCTGAGCAAGAGCGAGATCCCGTCTCTACTAAATAGAAAAATTAGCTGGGTGTCATGGTGTGCTACTCGTCCCAGCTACTTGGGAGGCTGAGGCAGGAGGATCGCTTGAACCAATAGGAGTTAGAGGTTGCCATGTGCTAGGCTGATACCATGGCACTCTAATCATGGCTATGGAGCAAGACTCTGTCTCAAAAAAAAAAAAAAGCATCACAAAAATTATGACGCTACTAGCCCAGTATTTCTCAACATTTAGTCCACATCCCCTTTTGATTAATGTAAAAACTCATATCCTTCTGTATTTTATATTACAGAAGAGATTTTTTTCTATTCTTTAAATAAATATAAAATTATAAGATTCAATGTGCATCTTCAAACTTTACTCACTACATTCCTAATTCTGTCTAAGAATCACTATTATTAGACTGTAAGCTCTCTGAAGACAGGGCTTAGGCCAGTACCTAGCATGTGATAGGTGCTCAATAATAAATATTTATTAAATAAAGTACTAAATCCTGACATTCAGGGTTATCCACGATATAAACTTAGTCCTGTTTTCCAGTTTTATATCCTAGTATTCTCCACCTGTACTTCACCAGCTAGTCAAATTATTCCAGTGGTTCTCACAGCATGGTCCCAGGACCAGCAGCACCAGCATCATTTGGGAACTCATTAGAAATGCAAATTCTCAGGCCCCAACCCAGACCTGCTGAATCAGAAACTCTAGGAGCACAGCCTAGCAATCTGTGTTTCTACAAATGCTCCAAGTGATTCTAATGCAGGCTAAATTTTGAGAACCACTGAATTCGACTATTTATTCTTAAGCATTATCCTTCCTACTTCCATAACTGTTCTTGTAATTCCTTCTACATGGAAACACTTCAGAATCTATTCCAGTGCCTAGCTAATACTCAGTAAATGGTTTTTTGACTGAATAGTCAAAACTCTACAATGCCTACTTGACAGCCCTTGTGTAACTTCACCGAAATCATGCATTGGGAAATGCAAACTTATTCCTAGTAATAATGTTGACATTCTAAAAGTACAAATTGACTACAGTTTTGCATATTTTCAGAGTAAATCATACATCATCTACCTCTCAGCATTCAAAGGTTATTACACATTTTGCCACCTTGTAGGACCTTGAGAGGAGATATCGGCTCCTCTCAAGTTAAAAGAGTTAGAAGCTTGAAATTTAATAATTCCAATTTCCAGAGTTGAAGGTAGTTACTTATTCATATTTATCTGTCCAATTATTAAGTGTCAAAATCACACAACTGCTCCTGGGTGCCAGGTGAGACATCTGAACAACCTTGGAAGCAATTCAGTCAAGTAACGACTTGCCCTAAACAGGTAGAGTCTCAGGAAGAAAATTTAAACTAAGGAGAAAAAGAAGCTGGTTTTCCCAAGCTGAAGAAAGTTCACCTAAATTCCCAGACAACATTGAAACTCGCAAACACGAAATGCAGGAAGTCATGAACTTGAAAATTCATAGAAATCCAATTGTCCATTGTCTTAAAGGAAAAAGCTATGTATAATAAAAACCTTTAAATACTACATACTCATACACACTTACTCAGACATACAAATGGCCAGGAATGCAAGGCCATTTGAATGGCAGAGGTCATTTAAATCTTTTTAAAGAAATGGAATTTATTTTTTGTACTCATCATAAAGACATGATTGGTAGAAAATTACCAAAGTCTACAATCAGGTTATGTTGGGAGCAATCTTATATTACTTAGGACAATCTTCCATTTTTCAGTTAAGGAAACAGTATGTAACTTTCCCAAGATCACTGGTTTAAGCAGTGGCAAAGCCCAGGTCTGCTTATTCTTAGACCAAAAGCTTTCTTATTATGTTATACCATTCTAATATCTAGGGAGAGTTAAGATTTGCTGATGGCCACAAGGGCCATAAAGGAAAACACATTGTATATTTAGGCAAAACTATTCATAATTAAATCCATTTGATTACTTACCAGGAATATATCTTTACCAGTTTTTTAGCATGTTTCCTAACAAATTGTGGTAAAGTCTATAACAAGCTCAGAACAAAAATGTGTAAATATGTAACCAGTAAATCTCAGTACATAAAATAGGCAGATGGCTCTTGCTAGTAAAGAAGAAATCCTAAAATGGGTTAAGTAAATGATAACCAAAAAGCCCTATCTTTTGTTCTGCAACTCTCAAAACACAGGCCAAAACAATGTACCTTATTTAATTCTATAATTGACTAGATCTTTCTCCACATTCTGATTTCAATATCCCAGAGACAACCCTTAACCTTTTAAGTCATTTTAAAAATATAGATCAAATCCCATTTCAATAATGAAATCCAAACTCCAATCCACACTCCAGTTATTTTATAATACTAACTATAATACAATTTTTTAGTTGTAGAGTATTTTTTTTTTTTTTTTTTGAGACAAGGTCTCACTCTGCTGCATGGGCTGAAGTACAGTGGTGTCATCATAGCTCTCTACAAACTGGGCTCAAGCAATCCTCCTGCTTCAGCCTCCCAAGTAGCTGGGACTACAAGTATGTGCCACCAGCCCAGCTGATTTTCCTATGTTTTGTAGAGATGGGGTCTTGCTATATTGCTCAGGTTGGTCTGGAACTCCTGGCCTCAAGCAATCCTCCCGCCTTGGCCTCCCAAAGTGCTAAGGATTATAAGCGTGAGCCATGGCACCCAGCCTCATAGTAGAGTTTTAGAACTGAGAAGGATCTGAGACCATGTAATCCAATACAATCATTATATAAAAGAAAGACGATTTCTGATACAACTTTAACATAACTAAAAGCTTGATAATCCTTTGGAATTAAAATGTAGCGGTAGCACGAAAGCTTTTTGAATATTTTATCTGTCAAAATTTAAATGTATATATTATTCTACATATTTCTATCTTGTTTGAAACATTGTGAGCACATATCACTTTTAAAATTAAAAAAATTAAAAGCAAGATTTGGCTACTTAATTATCTTAGATTTTAAGAGTTAAAAAAATCAATGTATAATTTTGTAGAAAAATTTCAGTAATAATTAACACTATGAAAAAGTATTACTACATACACAGGGTTTTTTTTTCCCGTAACTCTCAGACATGGTCTCATTCATTCTTATAACATCTCATAACATACAGTAGAATATAACAGGTGAGAAGAGATAATAGTCTATCTGCAGAGAATGATTCTAATTTAAAATTTTCAAAAACATCAAACCTTTTAACAACTTTCTCACCGAAGTCAGTGAGAAACAAAGCCTTTACTATTGTCACTAATAGCTAAAGAAACTGAGGCACAAAAAGATACACATTATAAAGCAGGGGCAAAAAAAACAGTAACACCTTAAACTTAAGACTGCAAATTTTGAGCTTTATATCTTAGGTAAAATTTCAAGAACTTCCTTTGCTGAAGGAAAAAAGTAAAAGGATACACGTGCTTTGTTTGCAACAACTTGTGCAAACATGTACCCACATACCTGTTGTTGTTTCGGCAGTTTCGACAGTTAGCACACTCCAGAGGGTCGATCCGAGGTGCTGCGGTGCACGCTCCGCCACCCTTCACGGGAAGGAGGGGCAGGAAAACAGAAAACAAGGAAGAGTGTTGAGGGTGCCACAGACCAGCGGCCCAACCGCCATAAACACACACGCAGTGCCAGCAGCCCCCCAGCAAGGCCGTGCCGACCAGTCTGCCCACACTGACACACGGGTCTCATCAGGGCTCTGCACAATATTAAACTGTATTCCAAAAACTTAACTGCCATGTTTTTCCATGTTTTTCTCTGTTCTGTACTGAACAGACGCAAATAAATGAAGGGAAAAGTTTAGTCACTTCCCTTTTAATCTAGTGGGCCCCAAACACACCACACATTGCAGCCTCCTGCTCATCTGTGCTTTTCTAGCAGCCACCGGAGAATGTCATGTGATGCCAGTTGGAGAAACAGTGTAAAATCTGTCTTAATGATATCATATGATAAACTCATCTTCATTTTCCTATAATTATTTCGATTAGGTCTGTTCACTGGACTACACTTAAGTTTTAAAACATGTTATATTTTTTCAGATGGGGTAGATCCTCTGCCAGCAATGACCTGGAGGGGTGTATTAATATTTTGATGTTGCTTTTGGCGGAAACTACCCAGCAATTAAGAAAAATGCCCAGATTAACACATACCTCATTGTAAAATGCTCACTTGACACATATAATGGCAAGAGTTCTGAAAAAATGAAGTTAAAAATTAAACTAGCCTAATAGAGTCAGAATTCTGCTTCTAGATGAAAAACAGCAGAACTGAGTTTGATAAGGGTAGGAGTGGTTGTCACACTGCACCCAAACCTAAAGCAGGCCTTCAAGGTTAGAAAAAGTTCAGGCAATTGTTTTTCCTAGAATACTTTCCATTTCCATTCATCGCATGACAACAGCCAGACTCTAAGCGAACCAAAAGTACCAAAAATTTCCCTAAGTGTTCCTGATCCAACTAGAAACAGGAATTATTAAGAAAACATTGAGAGAAAAAAATACGTGCAGTCCACAAGGGCAAACCCCAAAGGTTCAGAAAATGAAGTTAACAACCTGTAGGGTAACATGCTTATTTAAATCACTAAACATATTAAAGTTAATTCGATGATTTTCATAATCACTAACATTTTTTAAATTTCTCCATTTCCTCCACCCGGAAAAGAAGAGTAAGAAAACCAAATGGGTTGGAATCACACATGATAATTTCTAAACTGTACACCTAATGGGGCAACTATAATTTAAATGGCAATTAATTGTTAAAAAAAAAAAAAAGGAAAAAAACCCAAAGTTCCATGTTCAAATACTAAAGCAAACATTAGCTTTATTTTTTCTTCTTATGGAAACAGCATGTGCTATTCAAAGTTTAGTGCTCACTCTTTCAGTTTACTTGGACAATGTTAGTAGTTTGGACTGAGAATGGTGACAAAAAAAAGTTTAAAAAGGCTGAATATAAGCCATGTCTTTCCACACAAAATAATGAAATCATGATTCTCTTTTGGTAATGAGATGCACTAAAGCAAATTAAATGTTTTTTCTACAACATATGAAAGCTAGGCCACATAAAACCATCAGATTTCTAGCTTTAAGATGGTAACATATATTAAAGTTTTATTCTCTAGTTGTAATTATTTTAATAAATCTCTATTAAAGTTGAAGATGAAGAAAAACTCTTAAACTTCTTCAAATTGTAGCACATTGTGGGTTACAGCAAATTTATCTATAATCAGAACAATGATAAAAACTAAATGAATTTTTAATTTGATCAACCAACCAAATTATCTATTTGATTAAAAATAATGTGAATGTATACCCAAACAATGTAATAAATCAAACTCCTCTTTAACCAGCATAAGTCTAAAATATGCTTAGTCACTCTATTTCCACTTCAAAAATTAAACTGTATCAGCTAGTTAACTCTGAAATAAGGTCATTTTAAGGGTTTATCACTTCTTGTGGCTAAAGAATATTGTAAAATGCAAAAAGCTTACAGGCCACATGAACAAAATACATTGAGCAAATCAAACAAAAGAAATCCATGGCAGGTCAGAAGTCTTAATCTGGCCGCCTGCAGAGATGTTTTGCATGGCCTATACAATGCTTTCAAAAGTTTGAACTAGGTGCCAGCAGTAAAAATCTGGAGACTTCATCTAGATTTACAGATGTTTTGAAGAATCAGAAAATCTGGCAACAGTGGGCCCTTGGCCCTGCCAAGATAACAACAGTAGGTGCTGAACTGTGGCTGCTTAGTGAAGACAGTGCTGTGTTCTCTGGGCTGCTACTGCATCTCATTCCCAACTTGATGCGCTCTATTTCCTGATCTACCTGACTCTTCTTGGCATTTGAGTTTTCAGATTCTGCTCCAAATAAATCAAATTTAAAGTATTTGGTCTGAACCTACAGAATGGGAGAAAATTTTGGCAAGTTACATATCTGATAAAGGGCTGATAACTAGAATCTATTTAGAACTCAAACAAATCAGCAAGAAAAAATCAAACAACTCTATCAAAAAGTGGGCAGAAGACATGAACAGAAACCTTTCAAAAGAAGACAGAATAATGGGCAACAAACATGAAAAAATGCTCAACATCTCTAATCAGGGAAATGCAAATCAAAACCACAATGAGATATCACTTAGGATTTTCTTAAAGCATTTTCTTTTCCCTGGTTTACTTTATTGTAAAAATACAGTATATAACATATATACAAAATATGTCTCAATCAACTGTTTATGTTATGGATAAGAATTTCGGTCAACAATAGGTTATTAGTAGTTGAGTTTTTGGGGAGTCAAAAGTTATATGTGGATTTTGATTTCAGGGAGTTGGCCCCTCTAACTCCACCCCCCTTGTTGTTTAAGGGTTAATTGCATTATAGATGGAATTTTGGTTTTCAAGACTAAAAACGTGCCTTAGTATTATATTAATACTCTTTTGTATTTTCATTATCAAGCATATGTTGTGCATTATTATTTGTACCAATAAAGGTTACTGTTTTTGGCAACATAATTTTATATCAACAGTTTTTCCTTTCCGTGGCTTTTATGAAAGCATGCCTTTCAAACACATTTTAACTGAATCCTTTTAAACAATTAATATTATTTTTATTAATATCTCCTCCAATAGGCAAATAAGCATACACTGTAGGCATTATAAGAACAGACTAGCAAAATGTCCCAACAATAAAGAAATAAATTGCTATTGAGAATAAAATTAAGAAAAGACAAGATGTAAATGAACAATTGAGAAGTTTCTTTCAACAAAGTACTGAAGTGCAGCCTCAGGTAATTTTTTTCACTATTAGCATGTCCTAAGTTTTTATCAAGTACAATTTTTATATAGCCAATGAAAGAATATTAATAATGACATTTTCATAAAAAAATGGGCAATTAATATCTATGATTGTTAATTTTATATGTCTGCTGGACTTCAAGATGCCCAGATATTTGGTCAAATATAATTCTGGGTGTTTCTATGACAGTGTTTTTGAATGAGGTGAATGTTTGCATTGGGAGATAGACTCCTAAGTCAGATTTTCCTCCCTCATGAGTGGATATGCCTCACCCAATTGAGTGAAGCCCTGAATAATACAAAAAAAGTTGACCCTCCCCCAAGTAAGGGAGAATTTCTCCTGCCTTATTGTTTCAAACTGGAACATTGGTTGGCCTTTTCCAACCTGAACTGAAACCAAAACATTGGCTCTTGTTGGGTCTGCAGGTTGCCAAACTTCCATCTGAAACTATTATTGGTTCTTCTCTCCCTCAGCCCTTTGGATTCAAACAGGAACTATATCATTAGCTCTCCTAGTTATATATATACACATGTGGTAGATGCAAAGAACAACTATTACCATGAAATTTAGTGCAGATTATCTTAGAAAATATCCCTCTGGGCTAGCAGTGAACACTATGATATTCTATCTCTTGTACCATGGGTCTGACTAAAGTTTGCCCTTTGCTTAAAGAATATTGGGCAATGTGTGGCGGTGAGTATAGCCTTGCTTAGGAAACCTCTGTAAGAGTAGAACTTAACTACAGTTTTATGGATTTCAAGACCATTCTATTTGTACTTCACAATTTTTATAAGAGACAAACCACACTATATTGATAAAAGGGAAGTTTATAGTGACTTAAATACAACACCTCTTTTTATAACCCCCAGAGGTATAAATGTGTTTCCCCAGATTTAGGATATCATGAGGGAATAAAAAAGAATTAGAGACCAGTGGAAAGTGATATCAAGCTGGTAATGAATATAGATCAAGTATAGGATTTGAATAATACATAATCATAGTAATAATGAAAAAGAAAGCACTTATAAGAGAAAAGGCCTCGGGCCACATAGTATGGAAATGCTGAGAATACCGAAAAGGGAAAAAAAAATCAGGGCAGGTGACTGATTCCTTTTGTCCAGAGGAAATAACTTTTTTTTTTTTTTTGCCTTTTTGGGTTAAAATAGAAAGATCTTACTTAGTATTTAAGTTGTAGGTGTTTCTTGACAGGTCATTTTGCTTCTTTAGGTTTGATTTCTTTATGTCTAAATTCAGACAAGTTGTATTCTTTAGAAAATAAAGTTATTTCAACCCTACCAACCTTAATAATCTTATGATTTGGTTAAATTTATGTTCTATTTGTTCTCATATGGTAAAATTCCAAGAATGCAGGAGACTATGGAACACATAAAATATCATCTAAGATTGCATTGGTTTTTTTTATTTAGTTTTTTTATTTGGAGTCACGAAGAATCTTTCTGCACTCACCTATCGATTTCCTTTTTTTGCCACATCTAACTACATGTCCCTTACCTCCAAGAGGCGTAGAATTTCTCTACTTCTCCATCAGTGATCTGGTTCATTCAGGTTTAATTTCTTGCAGATGGTCGATTGGGTGTAGTATTTGCTTTCTCATAGCAAGTGTCAATGCACTCTTTTCAATAGCCACAATCTCTGCCCTTTCCTGGGAATTTTGCATTGGTCTCTATTGCTCAATTAATCTTGATATAGGCATTGAAATCTGCCAGGCTGATAGAATAGTCACTTGCTTATTTAAGAAAAGTATTTCCTCCCTTTCCTCCTTTTAGGAATCTTAACATAATACAATGATCCAAATGAATCAATGATGATAAAGGTTTTTAGTGCTTATAATTCCTAACTAGAGCATGGAATGAGGAGTAAAGAAACATGCCGGTTTTGAATTTCCCATGACATAAAAGAATGTCTACTTTATCCTTAAGTATATAATGACATTTATCTGAAGTAACACAGACATATATGAAATATAAAATACATCATCAAACCCGGGGGTCTTGCTGTTGTGTTTCTAGTACCCAAAGCAGCTAAAGCAACTTGTGTCAAATAAGGCATCCATTGCCTGGATAGATGTTTATTGTGAAGATTTCCAGGCTGTTGCTATGCTTGGTACAAGAACATTCATATTGAGCCACAGATAGAGGCACTTGCTCATTCAGGCACTAAAAAACCAAAAGCAGGCTTTTTATTTTCTGATTGCTATAAATATTAATACCTGCTTTCCCCATTATTTGATTAAACTACATTAAGTCAAGAAAAATGGGACCACCACCTTCAAATCTCTGCAGTGCTTGGTAGCATTTGATTCTTTGGCTGCCCTAGCCTGGTGGTAATGAGTGTTTGTACTCCTGGAGCACAGTCCATCTCAGGTGGGTGCATGTTCTTGTACGATGGGGAAGCCTGGGATTCGATGGCAGTTCACAGCATCACTGTGAAGATAATGGTATCACATGAAGATAATGGTATCTTCAAGACCTAGCAATGACTTGCTATTTGTTGATCCTACCTAAAATTGCTGTGAACTTTGTCATTTATTCAGAAAAATATGTGGAAAGGGAGATAAAGACAGCTGCCACTTCTCCGGTGAGAAACAAATGCTGAGAAATGCTATTGTCTTGAAAAGATCACCCTGAAGGTCATTGCTCTGGACTAGAGACAATAACAATAGATCGCAACAGCATGACCTTCCTGGCTGAAAGAAAAAGCTTGTACTTTGAGGAGAGGAAAGGAAAAATATTATGCACACATACACACGCATTTATATATAGTGAGATGCATAAAATAAAGCAGTGATAATATCACAGGATGCTGTGTAAAGGCAATTTCTCTGTTAAACTGAATTTTGTTGAATCATGTTCAAACAATCTAAGAACTGAAAATGAGGATCTTACACGTATTTGTTCACTTTTAAGGAGAATTGGAGCTAAAGAAGAGAAATGTAACTTTAATAAATGAAGACACACAGCTAACACAATGTATTCTTATGTCTGCGGAAAATCTCGTTGTTAAGGGTAGCACCATGTGCATATTCAGTTTTATAACTCAAAGCAGATCCTATTACAAGATTATTGTTCTACCCTCCAATCATCTACTTTTGCCAGGACAGAATTTAAAATCACACACCACTGCACATGTATTCACATTTGGCAGCATTTAGCTGGTGACTTAAAACACATCTGACACTGGACACTTCTACCTCCCATGGGAGGGAAGACAATATGATAGCCTTCTTTCAGTGTTTTCATATGATCATGAGGAACAAGAATTAAACTAATTCTATTTGTATTTAAAGTGGTGAAATTCAGATTAAAAGGTAGAACATGGAGTAGAATAATTTCCTCTCAATATGAAAACAAGTTATCCAACGATGGAAGGAAATGCCCAAGAGGTAGAAATGTCCTCACTCCTGGAATTGTTTGTGCAGAGATTTAAAAAACATTTGGTGGGGATGTTTAAAAAGTGATTTTAACATCGGATAGTGCTTTGAATACCATTAAAATCGTACTTTTTAAAAATATAAGCAGATTTAGGGGGTTTTGTTGTTACGTGGCTGAATTGCATAGAGGAGAAATCTAGGCTTTTAATATACCTGTCACCGGAATAGTGAGCATGGTACCCAATAGGTCGTTTTTCATCCTGCACACCCCTCCTACCCTCCTCCTAGTGAGTCTCCAATGTTCATTCAGTCACTCTATATGACCATGTATACCCATTGCTGAGCTCCTACTTATAAATAAGAACATGTGATATTAGGTTTTTTTGTTCCTGGATTACTTCACTTAGAATAATGACCTCCAGTTATAACCAAGTTGCTGCAAAATATATTATTTCATTCTGTTTGATGGATGAGTAGTAGTCTATGGTATGTATATACCACATTTTCTTTATCCACTTATTAGTTGGTGGGCACTTAGGTTGGCTTCATATCTTTGCAGTTGTGAATTGTGCTGTGATAAACATATGGGTTCAGGTATATTTTTAATAAAAAATGATTTATTTTCCTTTGGGTAGATCGCTAATACTGGGATTGCTGGATCAAATGGTAGATCTACTTTTAGTTCTTTGAGAAATCTTTATACTGTTTTCAATAGAGGTTTTACTATAATAATTTACATCCCCATCAACAGTGTGTAAGTGGTGCTTTTATATTGCATCTGCACCAGCATCTATTGTTTTTGACTTTTTGATAATGGCCATACTGACATGGGTAAGGTTGTATCTCATTTTAATATGCATTTCACTAATCGTTAGTAAAATTGAGCATTTTTTGTGATATTGAGCATTTTTTCA
>CAUYRT010025351.1:0-34101 GCA_963574885.1 Lepilemur ruficaudatus | reverse complement strand
TCCTAGCACTCTAGGAGGCCAAGGCGGGTGGATTGCTCAAGGTCAGGAGTTCGAAACCAGCCTGAGCAAGAGCGAGACCCCGTCTCTACTAATAATAGAAATAAATTAATTGGCCAATTAAATATATATAGAAAAAATTAGTCGGGCATGGTGGCGCATGCCTGTAGTCCCAGCTACTTGGGAGGCTGAGGCAGAAGGATCGCTTGAGCCCAGGAGTTTGAGGTTGCTGTGAGCCAGGCTGACTCCACAGCACTCTAGCCCAGGCAACACAGTGAGACTCTGTCTCAAAAAAAAAAAAAAAAAAAAGAAGTCATTATTGGTGGGGGCTATGTTTCCAACGGGAGGGTGGGAGGAGACCGAGGATGGGTGAGGCTGTTGGAAGGAACATTTTCTAAGTATGTGCCAGGCACCAGGCTAGGTACGTTGCAAATACTATCTCCTTGGCTATTATCATCAGTAATTAGTGCCAACTCTCAAACCAAGGTGAATGCATCAGCACAGGTGTTAGAGCCAGACAGCTCCGGCCCAGCCTCCACATGGAAGCTTCTGTGATCTTGGCAGTGAAATGGAGGTGCTACTACCAGTTCTGGAGGGTGGCTGTTAGATGAGATGATGTTGGACATGCAGTATGTGGCACATAGTTGGCAATAGAAATTAATTCCCTTCTTCCTTTCCCTCAGAAAGGTAAAACTCTCTGCTTACAATGTGGTGTTTCTAATGCTAGGGTACCATAGGATTAGTCTTTTTGTTAATGTGATTAAGAAAAAACACAGGCAGACAGAAGTAGGGCTCTAACCTTAGCTTTGTTACTTTGTCACTATCCCTATCACAGGCACACCCACTGCAAGAGGGCAGAGCTTTTGCTGTCTGGTCTAAGAGATGATTTTAACCAGCTAAAGGTGAAACGGTGGAAGGGAGGCAGTGCAAGGAGCCCGAGCTGATCACTGGAGTTCTCAGACTGGTGCAGGGAGCCCTGAGGCAAGGGAGCAGCAAGCGGGGCAGTGGGGGCACCACAGTGCCCACCCAGCGCCCCCACCCTGGAATGCTGACACACTCCCGCCCCGGCTTATCCACCACAGGCCTAGCGTTTGGTGATAACAAAACTACTAATGAGAAAACACATCCTCCCTTTAGCCTCTCTCCAACACCCAAGCCACTTACCCCTCAATACCAGGGCTCCTTTTACTGGTAAATAAGTAGAGGAAGCAATTGAAAATAAGGGAGGGCAGACAGAAGTATTGACAGGAGGGGAGGGGGGTTAGGAAGGTGACACTGTCCATGAAATTCAGTATTCGACTGTATAAATTGTTAATTCATTCAATATCATTATCTGCCCGGGACAGGCAGGATGCAGTGCTGTACGTTATGCAGCAACAAAGATGAATGCATGCTACTTTTGTCCCCACGAGCTTGTTTTCCTGAAAACCAGGAATGCTTAATATACTCGCTCACAATGTACTACAATAAATAAGAAGGTGTTCTGGTGCCCAGAGATTTGGAAAGAACCTCAGTGTAGCTTATTCTTTCTCCTCACGAGGAAGAGGTGGGACTGGTAAAGAGCGTGGGGCCTACAGCAGGATGCACAGTCCCACATCCCAACACTCCTTAACGGGACACAAGGTCTAGTAAGAAAGAACACGACAGTGGCTTTGGTATTTCTCAGGCACCTCTGCTCCCCAAATCTTCAGGTGCTAAAGTAAAATTTCCCAAGCAAGTTCTCCTATTCAGGATAGAAGACTTCAGGATATAAGATGGGATCTCTGAGATCCCTGGGAAGCTTTTCAAGCTGACCATGAGGGCAAACGTGTATGTCTTTTTGCCTTTGTTTAAAACAATACATATCTATATATTTGCATACATACCTACACACACACACACATATACACAGATATACATATACTTTTCATGAAAAAATATGATCATTACAAAAAATTCAAACACAGCAAAAAGTGAAAGATCCTCTCATGCTAATCTCACTCCCTAGAGGTAACTATCCTTAAAAGTTTAGGGTATATTATTCTTCCAGACTAAAGTACTGTTGTATACTTAAGATCTGTAAATCTCACTATATATAAACTACATCTCATTAAAAGTTTAAAAATAAACACAATGTGGAGAAAATATGCATTAAAAGCACATACTTCTTTAAAACCAAGCAACAGTACTTATTAGTCTGCAATGTGCTTCTTTGATGGTAATTTTTCCATGTAACTATATCTACAAAGATATTCTTTTTAATGGCTGAAAAGTATCTCACGTCATATTAATATAGCGTAATTTATTTCACTGATCCTTAATAATGGGCATTTGGAGAAAAGGTGCCAAATAATGCTGAAATGAGCATGGATTCCTTTGGAATGAGGAATTTCCACGTCTTCCAGCTGTGTGAACCACTTGAAATCTGTAGTTTTGCACAATACCAGATTTACATTCTACTTCAAAATGTTCTATGATAACGGGACACAATCTGCCTATTTTAGGTTCTTTGCAATTAAAGCCCTAGCCGGCCCCCCAGCCCTTGTCTAAAAAGTCTAGACTCTGGGCTCTATCACTCAAAGGTTATGTGCTTACTCTCTCTAAAGCCTGTTTTCTCATCTATAAAAAGAGGAGATCTGTAACAACCTACCTCATTAGGTTGAAATGTGGATTATATGGAATAATGTTTGAAAGGAGATCTTGGGGTTTGGCCCAAAGTTCTTAAAAATGGGACGTTCATCACTATTTGCCACTAAGAGCTAATAAATAACTTTTCTTTTAAGAGACAGGGTCTCGCTCAGTTCACCCAGGCTGGAGTGCCGTGGTGTGAACACAGCTCACAGTAATCTCAAACTCCTGGTCTCACATGACCCTCCCATGTCGGCCTCCCAAAGTGCTGGGACTACGGGCACTGGGACCAGCCAATTTATTCATAATAAGCAGAATAGCTAATTCTGCTCTAAAAAACAGAAGAAAAGGAACTGCTTTCCTCCTCCACTTGAGTATCAGGATAATATCTCCTTTTAACCCAAGGGGAAAATTCCACACCTTATGGATAGCACAGTAGAAAGATTAAAAGTATCTTCCCTAACTAGCTTTAAAAATCCTGGACAGGACAAAGAGATCGTCATGGCTGTGACAGAAGGCAGATCCTTTGCCACTGCTACATAAGTAGCCAGAGGCACTAGATATTCTGCTGGTCCTCAACCTGTAGCTTCTGACAACAAGCAAGACTTGTAAGAAGCTACCTGAGCTTTGATTAATAAGAGGAAGATTCCACTGGGACTTCTGTGTTTCTCTAAAGTATACTTTCGAAAACAATTGATATTTTCATTTTTCTCCTCTCAAACATGACTAAATAATACATGTTTATTGTACGTATTTATATATATATATAAAGTAGAGAGGAAGTAATTGACTCTGAAAGTAAGGGAGGGTGGACAGAGTATTGACAGGAGGGGAGGGGGTTTAGGCAAGTGACATGGTCCATAAAATTCAAACACCAAATGAATAAGTACAAAATTTTTTTTTTTTGAGTCAGAGTCTCACTCTGTTGTCCAGACTAGAGTGCAGTGGTGTGATCATGGCTCACTGTTAACCTCAAACTCTTGGGTTCAAGTGATTCTCTCACCTTAGCATCCTGAGTAGCTGGGACTACAGGCATGTGCCACTACACCAGGCTAAATTTTTAATATTTTTGTAGAGATGGAGTCTCACTATGTTGCCCAGGCTGGTCTTCAACTCCTGGCTCTCAAGCAAACCTCCCATCTCAACCTCCCAAAGTGATGGATGACAGGCATAAGTCATTGCACCTGGCCAAATTTTTAAAAATTAAAGTAACCCCAAGTCTCAAAAGATGTCTTACATAATATTTAAAAATAATGTATGAGCTATTTTAATCAGGTGTTTTATCTTTTTAAACATTATTTTTTAATCATTATTAATATGTTTTTTAATAAGTAACTAGAAAACTGGTTAGATATCTTGAGGGCCTTGCCGGGTAGGAAAAACACAGCAGCACTCAGGTGAGACCTGTGTTAGACACCATCTCCGCCTGCTGGCAACAGTGCCCAACTATAGGTCCTGGTGTTCTGGGGCTGAAATAAGTGTTTGAGAAACTATCAACTTTGAGTTGATAGCTGACAGCAAATGTCACAGGCAGTAGTAATACACTGAACAGTTCCCTCAATCTCTTGTAGGTCTTTTTTGGGGTAGACTAGAGAGGTCGCACACGTATACTTCAGGATATGTGGCTGCTAATGTTTTGGCTTGGTGAAGTTGTTAAAGGAATGCTGTGACTTCAGCAAATGATGCGGACAACCCGGCTTCATCTCTGCATGCTCTGCTGCTGGAGGTTGGGCAGCAGAAAGTCTCAATTCAGGCACCATTAGAAACAGCATAGTGAAAGGCAGACACGGCGTGCGCCACACTTTTCGGCATGCCATGAGCACTTTTACTTAGATGGGGTCTGAATTCAAACCAAGTTTAAGGGTCTTGAGGTTAAAGTGCTTTAAAAATAAAAATCTGTCACCATGGAAAAAAAAAATTTTAAAGCCCTGTTGTGAGCCTTGGAACTCTTTCTGGCAGGGCAGTTTGTGTATTTTCTTACCAAATGTGCTGAAACCCTATTTGGCTTATCTCCTTGTTTGGATAAATGTGTGTGGAGTTGGAGCTGCCTTACTGGCTGATGAATTATTTTTCTAAATGTTTGGCTGGGCTTGATGCAACACAGCCAGAAAGACATTCCTTGCATCAAATTTCCATTTCCCTCATTTGGTAAAGGACACTCTTCCTGTCAATCTTTGCCACAGAAAGCAATCTTTGTGTTTCTTTCCATGTGTCAATAAGTAATTAAAAAACCTGTAAGCTCGCCCTTTTGAAAATTAAACAATTCCCTTGACCTGTAAGCTGAAGGACCTGGGAGAGTGCCTTACATGCGATGATTTCTCAAGTCAAAGCCACTATTCTGCCTTACTGAAAAAGATTGCTGCAATAAAAGGGAAGCTTTTGATCTGTATTAAAACTCTACAAGAGAGAATGAATAAGTAAGACAAAGTGCTTCCAGCACAAAGCTTTTCCATTGTGCCAAGTTCTATCTTCACCTTATAATGTTCCGACCACGTCCTATCCTAATACCAGGAGGCTGCCTTTCACCATATGATGGACTACAGGCCTGTGCTTCAAGGTGTAGTTCTGAAATGTTCTTCAGCTCTCAAAGATTTACAGGAAATAATGCATGGCCCATGATTCAAGGCAACCTGATGTAAAACAGGCTTGATGCTAAGAAACCTTATTTACCCAACTTATAATTAACGAGAGAGCTGTTACTTTTCCCAAAGTCTGTTTCTGAGCAGCCTCTAATGAGAGGGTCGGGTTCCAGCAGAGCTTCAAGTCTAGGGTTTCTGGTTAAGGACTATACTTCCAAGCTTCTGGCTGGTTTCTCTGATAAACCAAATACCCGATTTTCTAGGAAAACAGATCAGGTTTAAAGTTCCACTAACCTGAAGCATAGCAAAGGAAAACATTACTTTCTTCTTGCAATGCTTCAGAATGGAATAATTTATAAAAGTATAAATGTCTAGAGGATGGAAAGTTACACAAAACATCCTGAAAAACCTATCAATTAAACTACACTTGAGTTTATTGCTATTAACCCAGAAAACAGAATTTATTAAGTGCTCAAATCTCCATCTCAATAGCACAATGGAAAAAGACTTAAATCAATTATTCCGGTAACTAAGCAAAAGCAACAATAAAAGCCCTAAAATGAAAAATAAAGCATGGTGGGAAGAGTTGTAATCAGATAACTTATCTCTGCTCTGCTTTGATTTAACTTTATAATTATATCTCCCAGGAGCTTTTTAATCTGATATAGTACTTCAGAAAAATAATAGAAGCCAAAAGATTAGAGATACTTTATACCAAACATAACAATGACAGAAATGATTATCTAAATAGTAATTCTGGAAAATTCCTGTATTTATATATAGAATTAAAGATAAACATGCATAACAAAAATGAGATAAGAATTGTGGAAGACAGAACACTTGGTGACTACAGCACTCCTCTGAACCTTTTCCTTAATTTTCAAAATTGAGTTGTTTCTGGAAAGTATTTGAGCAAATTTTCTTGTTTCAAAACATTAGGTCAAAAATAAGCATAACAAATATTAACTTAGACCCATTCTGTGATAAACTTCAAATCACTACAGATGTCTTTCTTAAAAAATTTATCACCATTTCTCACGCTGTAATCCATCACTGAAATCTGTGTTGAAATATTAACTATTTAGAACTGCATACTACCAACCAGTGGTCAAAAACTGGACAGAAAGTAGATTTTCTTTCTTTCTTGTTTATGTTTTGTGGAAACGGGGGTCTCACTATGTTGCCCAGGTTGGTCTCAAACGATCCTCCCACCTCAGCCTCCCAAAGGGCTGGGATTACAGATAACAGCTGGAAAGTAGATTTAAAACTGTATTTCCTTATATAATTTCAACATGTAAGGAAGGCAGAAGATCACAGGGATAAAGACTGGGGGAAAGCACAGAGTACTAAAAGCCAGAGGGAAGGTCAGGAAAGCGAGTGCTGACTCCTAATACCCCCAAATCCTAATCCTAGAAATGTTCCCCTCATTACTGGGAGCTCCCCTCCTTTCATCAGATAAAGACTTTACTGTACAGAAAAGCTTCTATAAGTAACAGGAGTTATTCAGATCTGAAATACACACACATACACACACGTATGCCTGTGTGTGTATTTATGTCTGTAGATACACCTACATTATTTATACATCTATTAAAGACATTACATATTTATTGTTTAAAATGGGGAAGATATAGAAATGCCAGGGAAAATTTACATAATTAATTACATTATTTTAGTCTTTCCTTCTAATTATAGAATCTCTTGTAAACTACTATAAGGTATTACTCCTAGAATCATGACAAAAGCCATAAATGTAATGCAGTAAAATGATGAGTTAAAAATAATGCAGAAAGAGCATTTTGATAAATATGTGGCCCTCGTAATTTCTCCTTATAAATAGTTTGCATGTGGTTCAGGTCATACCAAAGATGAAGACTTAACACAGCACCAAAAAGAAGCAGGGCCATTTTCTAAAATCCTAAATGCTACCCATTTAAAATAGTTAAATAAATCAACCTGGCAAATTCTTAACAATCTTCTGTAATATTGCCTAATCTTCACTGCTTTTTTTCCTTTTATTTTTTTACCTTATTATTTGCTGTCCATTTTGGAGTACCCTAACTTCACTGGTTTTATAAGACATTGTGCCTAAACTGATGAGAGGCTTACACTTATTAGGAAAAAAATGACATTACGAGTGTTTTTTTTCTATTAAAGAAACTATTAACATAAGGCAACAGGGCGTATTTTCTTTCTGAAAGTGTAATAATGCACTGAAAGCCCTCCTCAGGTAGCACGTAGGTGACCTGCAGCTGCTGGTAACGGTGAGCTCACACTAATGAAGCTGCAAGGGCAACATATCCAGGGAAAGCAAATGTGACTTTGGGAGATTCAGTCATGTTCAGAGAAGTGGCCACGTGTTGAACTATTCATTGGATCTAAATGTTAGATGAGACCTCTGCCAAGGCTACATTGATACAATTTAATAGTACTAATAGCTAACATTTATTGAGAGCTTATTACTAGTGTTCACATTCTCTCTCAACATACCTAGGAGGTAGGTGCAGCTATTTTGCATGTGACAGAAATTGCTAATTGTCATCCATATTCATTCTCCTCTTTTTCTTCTTAACTCAACCCTGATTTTATTAAGGGCAGCAATGTGACCACCTAAGACTGCATCTCCCAACCTCCCCTGCAGCTCAATGTGTCCGTGACACTAAGTCCTAGCCAGGAGACACACAGAGAAGGGTTGTGTGGAACTTTCAGGAAGGCTATTTAAAGAGTGCTGACTCACAACTGGGAAGCATGCCTGCCGTTTTGTCCCCACTCCTCCCCTTTCTCATCCAAGATGATTCTGGTGCTCTAGCCATCACTTCCTGGCCTGCACGGCTGGAGCTCCATGCCAGACAATCAACTGATCAGCCCTGAATTAATCTCTAAACTTTTTGTATGAAAGAATAAACTTTTGCATGCTTAAGCCACCATTACATGTAGCTGAACCTAATCCTACACACAGTTACAGAGATGGGAAAAATGAAAGCTACAGAGGTTAAGTAATGTGTCCAGAGTAACTAATCCAGCAAGTAACCCAGTAAGCAACAAGGAGAGAGCTAACCCAGGTCTGCTGATTCCATGGTCCACACTCCTAATGAAGCTCCACAAAGGCAGTATCACTGTCTGCTGTGCCTACTGTTGTGTCCCTGGTGCTAGCACAGCACGTGGCATGTCACAGGTACACAACAGATACCTCTCAAATAAGTGAATGACTTTGTTATACTGCCTCATTAGTACTCCAGATAGGAGTTTAAACACAGCTTCCATCACACTATACTATTTTAAAAATTTTTAAACACATAAGAAAAAATACATTATTTTGTCCATAAAATTAGGACATCAGTAAAGTAAACATAGAAGACAATATCTAATTGTAATATAAAGGACTAAAATAGATCCAATCACATCAATTCTTGAGAAATAGTACTAAGAAGCCATTTTCTTACCAATAGTTACATCTCCTCTGATTTCACTTTCTACACATACAACTGCTCCAGGAGCAATCTTCACACTGTAGGAAGAAAAAGGTAACTCTTATCAAGGATAAAGTTAAAAATATTGTCATAGAAGCTACCCTGACATTGCAGTGACAAAAAAGGTTAAACAAATTGATGGGAAAATGGAAAGTCAACTGTAAGAGGGCAAGGTTTTAATATAAACTTCTCAAGTGCCACACCATCAAGCCAAAATCATATATGATGTACTGTTAAAATATTTGAGAAGAGAGTGTTAAACTTTTTCTTTTAATTTAATGCCAGCATTGTTTCTAAATAGCAAAAAGCTGAAAACAACCTAGAAATTCATCAGTAAGGGACTGTTAATAAATTATGGTATACTCTGGACTAATACACAGTCAGAAAGAATGAATAATCCCTTGTAAAGACTTTGGAATGATCTATAAGCTATACTGTTAAATGAAAAAAACAAAGCCAAAAATGGACAAATATGTAACATGCCACTATTTTTGTAAACAGGAGGAAAAAGAATGTTAAATTCAAACTATTTAACAACCAGCAAAGTAATATAGAAAATTAAAATTTACAAATACTTCTATTTATTCTCTAACTATATACATGTATAATCAGACTGTTTACCAAGTGATATAAATTGTAGTACAAATTGTTCAAGATTAATAACTTCCATATAACTTGATGCTTTTTTGATACTCTGTTGTCATCTTTTATTTGATCTGTACCTAGCTAAAAGCTGCCCCTAGCTGAGTCAGGGGCTGACATGAGGAACTGCATCAACTGACAATCCCATTAAAGTGACAGTTACTGGAAAACTTGTTTTCATTAAGAAAAGAATTTTTCCTAATAGCAATGGTATTCATGGTGTCACATATGATCTCAGCTTCTATGGAATAACAACATTTTAGATATTTTGTCTTTATAATTCTGGATTTTTCAAAATTTTGATTTGTAGCTGTTCATTGCTAATATACAGAAATATAATAATTTTGTATATTGACCTTATATATTGAGATGACCATGCTAAATGCACTTAGTTCAAGTAGCTTTTTTGTAGATTCTTTAGAATTTTCCACATAAACAATTATGTTGTCTATGAATAGAGACAGTTTTATTTCTTCTATTCCGATCTGTATGCTTATTATTTTTTTCTTGTCTTAGTGCTTTGGTTTTGAATTCTAATACAGTATTAAATAGGACTCATGAGAGCAGACATCCTTGCTTTGTCCCCAATATTAGTGGAAAGCATTCTAGTCCCATAAGATCAATAAAATCCTGGAAACTATCTTTTAAGCCTTGAATTTTGCATTTTAAGTAATTTATTAAAACCTGGTATGTGAAACAGTTGAAGCTTTGTTGACCAAAATATTGCTGTCTTGGTTTAGATTTTTTCCAAAAAGTATTTTTCTCATTTTAGTAAATACGTTCTGTAACCAGCAAGGACTGGAAATCTAGATTGCAATGATTTGCTCCTATCGATTAATTTTTTTCTAAGGTTCTATCACATGCATGAAAATGCTTATTTTTAACTTATATAGATATTAAAAATGATACTTTCTATTTGTGTTCCACGCATTTTTGATAAAAAAAAATACTGTAAGATTTTATTTTTTCAAGTGCTTTATTGTGAAATAGTTTCATAATGTTCTTTTAATTGTGTACTTCTTGATGGTTGATGATTGCTTGAATATTCACAAGCTATCTCTTTAATGACAGATAACAAGCTAATAATACCAGGTACCTCCAGAAGGGGAGCAGGACAGTAGGTGCACAAGGGTAGATGGAAAATTTTTTTCATTATATATCATTTTTTGTTTGCATTTTGAACCATACAAATATATTTCCTATTCAGAAACTAAATATTCTAAAATGGAAAAAAGTAGATGGATAAATAAAATTTTCTTAAGACCAGGACCAAAAGAGGAATTCTACAAGGCATAAATTAATGAAATCCTACCAATAACCCTTCTGGGTAACATGGCCCAACAAGAGTCATTCTGCTGAAATCATGAAAATATGTAACCTTCATACGGAGTCAGAGAAGAAAGAAAAACTTTAGTAAAATGGAGCAGAATAACAAAGCAGAAAATCACTTGGTTAAACCCTCTCATTTTATAGATGAGGGAACCAAAACTCAGAGACTAGAAATTTCTTAAAGCAAAGTTCATTCCTGGGGCATCATTGTCCCAAAATCAATCATCTCTTTTCTGTTAGTTGAAAGTTTATTGAAAACATCTTGTCACTCTAGACATTTTTCCTGTGATAACTGAATGACTGCTATCCTTGAACTTACCACCGTTTGTAAATGCTATTTCTCTGATACTTTTCATTTCAGTGGGTTTTGGTGTTAAAACATGCAATTTTATTAAGCCTCGGTCAAATAAATTAGCCTATCTAAAATGTCTCTTGTTTTAGACCTTATTTTTCATCGCAATTTTCCATTCCCTCAGGCTTCTCATTTTGAAAAGACCATTATATCACATTTAACTTGTCCCGGGCAACACAGCAGGAAAGACTCACACGTGCCCCCTGCCGTCAGTTTTATGCCCAAGGGAGCGATCTCCCAGGTAGGGTCTATGTCACAATCATCACACTTTTCAGTGAGGCGGAGACAGTTCACCACTAGACCAACTAAATTGTGGTTCCAACATCTCCGCGTGGCCCCCACTGCGCCTCGAAGCGGGAAGCAGACAGCTGGGAGGAGAAGGCTTCAGTTCCGATCTATTAAAATACTAACAATACCTTCATCTTCACTGTATGTTACTACATACTATACATAATATTTATAATACATCTGTTCCTGATTAGCTCATGCAAACAGATTACAGATTGCCTGCTTCAACAGAAGAAAAATCTAAATTTTAATTGATGGCAGCATAAACAGTGCTGGTTTTCTTTGTCAAATAGAGTCAGCACCGAGGCGGGAGGATTTCTTGAGCCCAGGAGTTGGAGACCAGGCTGAGGGCGGGACTCCTGTCTCTACAAAAAAATTTTTTTTAAAAATTAGGAGGATGTGGCGCTGCACGCCTGTGGTCCCAGCTACTCGCAAGGCTGAGGCAGGAGGATCGCTGGAGCCCAGAAGTGTGAGGTTGCTGTGAGCTATGATCACACACACCACTGCACTCTAGCCTGGGCAACAACAGAGCGAGATCGTCTCTTAGGAAAAACAGAAAGAAAGAAAGAAAGAGAAAGGCCAGCAGAGGGCGCTCAACACCGCTTTACTGACGCATTGCTCTCATCCGAGCCCTTTCTTTCCACCAGCAGTCCCCAGCGATGAAGACTGCTGGACAAGAAGCCACAGTTCTGACCTCACACCGGGCAGACTATGTCAGTTCTAGGGGTAGGCGCGGCCCCCTTTTGTGACGAACGACCTGCATCAGTTTACACACGTTGCCCACGAGAGATAAGAGGGGGCCGGGGTGTGGCCCGCACACCCAGCAGAGAACCCAGCGCAGGCCATCAGCACAGCGCGCCGAGGACGGCAGGCCGAAGGAGTAGAAGGAGCGCGGCCTCCGGGGGGCCCCGGGGAGGGGCCGACGTCATTCTCCCTCGGCAGCCTCGCCCGGAGACCCCTTCTGCGCAGGCGTGTGCGGAGGAGGGACGGCGACATAGAACAAAAACCTCCCAGGCACCGCCTCCCCACCCCCACTCCGTCGCCTCCTCCCTCAGCCGACTCCTGGTCTGGGCTTTAGGTACCAACAGCCCGAGTGCCCGGGATGAGACACCCTCTCAGTCCCCACCATTGGCGACCAGGAACCGGTTCCAGCCGTGTGGAGAATAGAGAACGGGCGTTTCTCAAGCACCAGACCCACCTCTTTTGTGTCTTCTCCGCCATGGTACGGCCCGGTCTCCAATGGGAGCCGAGATCGACACCTTGGCCTGGGTAGAGCGATGATTTCTATATGCGATTGGAAAGCCTGGCAGGGTTGGGAAAGAGGCGGAGCCTCGGGGACGGGCCCTTGAGGGGCGTGGCCCGTGAGCGGAGGAGCGGGAGGCTCGCGGCCTCCCGAGTTTATCTATGCCTGGTGCGCGAGAGCTTGCGGGTACCTCTGCGTGATTTCAGCCCTGTCCAGGAGTCCATAAACCCGAATTTAAAACAGCTGTTTGTCGCAAGCCAACGCGCATCATTATGACTTCCTTTTACCCTCTCCCTTCGGTACTCGTGATCCCGCCCTGCTGGAGTTCCTTCGGCGTCCCGGATGTGCCTTTTCGGTCTCTGCCTTCCTCTGTGCGTCAGGGCTCCTCCTGCTAGGCCCTGTACCTTTTCTCGTTCTCTGCGGGCTCATCCTTCCCGTAGGTTAAATGCCCGCCACCTGCTTGCTTTCTCTCAATTATCTCTAGTTCTGTCTCTGCCGAGCTTCACACTGATACTCGATTGACTACTTGACGTCTCCACTTGGATGCCTCAAAGTCTTACCTAAAGTGTCCAGAACAGAGCTTTCCATTAACGCCCAAGTCCTCCCTCTAACCAGTTGCTCCTCCAAACCACATTTCGGTAAAATAATCTACCATTTGCCCAGTCGCTCAAGCTGGACACTCGGGAGTCATCCCTGGCACTCCTCACCCCTGCACGTATAATTGACCTGCAAGTTCTGCCGGTCCTAGCTCTGGGGCCTCAGCCTGCCACTTTACACTGTTTATAACTACACCATCTCCCTAGCCTGACCCCAGCCACCATGTCTCACCCCCGTTCGCTGTTCCTTCCGCCTTTGACCTCTAAAACAACACCCCATCCTCCCACTGAGAACCCCAATGCAAGTCATTCTCTTGTTTATCAAAATCATCCTTTAAAAGCCAACTCCAGTTATTTTATTTCCCATTCCTCTTAAAATCCCACGTACTTCCATAACCTATGTCTGGGCTAGATCCAGTAAACTGAGTATATAGTGTGTTTGTACACGGCACTGTTCCATGTGCTGGGGATATAGCAGTAAACAAAACAAAGTCGTTCATTTGTAGGGGTCACATCGTAGTAGGAGGCAGGCAATAAATGAATGGAGAAACAGATATATAAGGGGTGCCTATATGAAAAAAAGTAGCATAAGGATGGGAGTGGTGGTGAGGAAGGGGAACCTCAGTGTTTGCTTTAGGAACTTGCCTCCCTCTTCACATTCCTGTTCCCCCTCCCCGGTCCAGGGAGTTGTCCGTCCACAACTGAAAAATGAGATTTTTCATTCACTTAGTGAAGAAAATATGACAATATGATGCCTAGAAAGGTAAATAATGTCCTATGCAAACGAAACTTTTGAAAGTAATGTTTTTCGTAGATGTCATTAATACAACACCAAAATGTGTTTTGGTTTCCATAGTGCAGTTACCTTTATCAGAAAGCCAACTTTTATACTGCTTATCTCCAGTGCTTTTGTTTGCCTTTTCCTCACCTGGGCCCTCTGAAACCAAATAAAAAGACCGGTGAGAGCCTGGTTGAGATTTCTCGTGCAGGAAGGCAGCAGTTAAGGACTCTGGAAGGGACAGTATCTTTTGTTCTAGTTCATCATGGATTGGCTTCAGCTGTTCTTCAACCATCCTGTGTCACTTTATCAGGGGGCTGCATTTCCTTTTGCACTTCTGTTTAATTATCTCTGCAGGAAGGATTCATTTTCCACTTGTGCCAGGTAGGCTGGATGGCTGATTTTGCTCTTACATCTAGAAATACTATAGGAGGGCAAAAAGCACAGAGTGGACTACATATATGAAGGCCACATATTAATTACACTTATTTTAAACTTAGTATCATTGCCACTGATTATTGATTGCTTGGTAATTATCATGTATAATAGAATAAAACTGAACTGGAAATTGATACCATGTCTGCATGGACTCAAAGTTTGATAGGTTCACATTAAATGGCAAATGGGAATTGCTTGAGGCCAGGAGTTTGAGACCAGCTGGGCAACATAGGAAGACTCCATCTCTAAAAAAAATTAAAAAATTAGCTGGGTGTGGTGGTGCATGCCTGTAATCCCAAGTACTTGGGAAGCTAAGGCAGGGGGATCACTTGAGGCCAGGAGTTTGAGCTATGATTGGGCCACTGCACTCTAGCCTGGGT
This sequence comes from Lepilemur ruficaudatus, assembly GCA_963574885.1. Lineage (NCBI taxonomy): Eukaryota > Metazoa > Chordata > Mammalia > Primates > Lepilemuridae > Lepilemur > Lepilemur ruficaudatus. The sequence continues at coordinate 19,402 of CAUYRT010025351.1, read as the reverse complement.
GACAGAGCAAGACCCTGCCTCTAAAAAAAAAGAGAAAAGAAAAAAAAAAAAAGAAAGAAAGAAAGGCAAACTGATGAAAATAAACTCCAGGGAAAGATGGTTGTTACAATGGTATAAGAATTCCCCAAGTAGGTACGTCTATGCCAGCTATATATCCTATATATTCTTGAATAATCCTGATTTCATGGAATTTTATCATTTTCAATAAAATTAAATGTTATATAAATTTACATCAATATAAGTTATATTTATAACTGTGATTTTTAAAATCTCTTTGTATGATTTCTCAGAGAAATAAGTCAAATGAATCTTGTTAGATTAGCTGTATCTCAGTTTGGGCTTCAAAAATTATTGTCATTAGAAATTTGATAACTTTACTGTTTTTTAATATCAAATAACCTCAATACATTAGAGACACTCCCTATTTTTAAAAAGGTTTTGTGGAATATCCTTTTGTAAAGTGAAAAATCTGTTGCCAGAGGGCCACTTCTAGTAACTCACGTATTTTGGAAATTAGGATTTTCATATATTGGGGTTTCTAGCTGTATCTAACAATCAAGTTAGGATTGCTGAGTTTAATTAAACTGTGGCTTGTTATCATGTGTTCACAACTGGCTGACACCCTTACCTCCATTTATGGGAGATGGGAGTAGGGGAATAATTGTAAAGAAGTTTCCTATTGAGAAAGAATCACAAAACAAGTGGAAAAATAAGGGTTAATCCCCATGAAGTTACTATAGGGTTAAGATTGTTCACTTTGGATTCAGCTTGGTGGGTCCTAACTCCCTCACTAAACCAGTGTCCTTGTGTATGTGAATAAACTTCCTTTGAAGTGCCCTGTCTTGATCTGTAACATGGAGACAGTAATGCCTATCTTATGGGGTTATCTTAAGGATTAAATAAAGATATTTCTTGTAAAGGATTATTAGCACAATGCCTAGAATAAAGGAAGCAATCGATAAATCATACATTGTACATTGCACACGTGTAGACATTTTAATGTTTATAGATCCTCTCTGGGTGGGAGGGTTGCTCAAGCTTCCATTTCTGCTGTGTGAGGACTTTAACACATGAACTGCCATGTGAGTTGTATTTAACTCATGTTAGTTTTGAGCCCGGGGCCTCGTGAAGCATATGTAACTCACACATGTCTTTACCTTGGGAGCTGCATGAACTAATTTTCAAGTTGGATTTAGTTCACGCACAGAAAACAATTTTAAAAAAACAAATTTTTCATTAAATTAGAAAGGAGCATTTTCTTTTCAAAGTTTTTATTCCATTTTTGTAATACATGGCCATTCCATTTTTGTAACACCGTGGCCTCAAGGAAAAAAAATTTTTTTCTAGTGTGGCAATCAATGTGTTAAGTGTTCCCCATTATTTTCCCATAGCAGGGAAGTGTAGGCTTGGACCACAGTGTTTGTTGGGGTGTCGTTGAGGGGAGTCACCCCAAACATAGGCTAGAAACAAAGAAAAGCACAGGAATAGCCCAGGGCTTTTGGGTAGTAATACAGCCACGCACACTGAGGTGCCTACCGCTGTCCTCGCCAAAAAGAAAGTGATTCTTACCAATGTGTGCCTGGCGCTGTGCCCTGGAGTTGTGATAATATCTTCCCCCTGTGACGGCGTTTCCTGGTTCTGAGTTGGTAGAGAAATCTAGGCCTCTGTGACTCAGTTGCCCTGTCCCTGACCAGTCAGTCCCTGTTTCACACCTTTTCTGACTGCTTCATTCAGCTTTATTAATTTGACACCAATTAAAAAACCAAACAAACCTCCATGTAATGCAGAAAGAAGAATGTGAACTCTCCCAGGCCTCCCTCTGCAGATCCTCGTGCTTCTGAGGGAGGCATGGTCCACACGCCACTTCATCCATATGGGTGTTTTATAACATTAAAAAAAACCAAACTGCTCTTTTCTTGCCTGTCTGCCTGAGGATTGACTACTATGGTGAAGCAGCTAAATGGACCAGGAAGTTCACAATCAACCAGCTACCTCAGTGGGAACAAATGGTCATGGGCGTCCTTCACCCTGAGAAGGCAACAGGACTAAGAAAGAAATTTGGGGAAAACTAGCCAAAATGTACAAGACCACACCGGATGTCATCTTTGTATTTGGATTCTGCCCCTGTCTTGGTGGTAGCAAGACAGCTGGAAAGATTTATGATTCCTTGATTTATACAAAGAAAAATGAACCCAAGCATAGATGTGCAAGACATGGCCTGTAGGAGAAGGAAAAGACCTCAAGAAAACAGGGGAAGGAACGCAAAGACACAATGAAGAGAGTCAGGAGGCCCCCAGAGGCCAGTGTTGGTGCTGGCCAAAAAGGATAAAGATGTTGCAGTGATTTTATCTGCAGTGACTGTGTGGATTTCTCACAAGAGGATTAATAAACCGTAAACACTTTTACTTTTTAAAAAGCCATAACACGGCCAGGCGCGGTGGCTCACGCCTGTAATTCTAGCACTCTGGGAGGCCGAGATGGGTGGATCCCTCAAGGTCAGGAGTTCGAGACCAGCCTGAGCAAGAGCGAGACCCCATCTCTACTATAAATAGAAAGAAATTAATTGGCCAACTAAAAAAATATGTATATATATAGAAAAAAAATTATCCGGGCATGGTGGCACATGCCTGTAGTCCCAGCTACTGGAGAGGCTGAGGCAGAAGGATCGCTTGAGCCCAGGAGTTTGAGGTTGCTGTGAGCTAGGCTGACGCCATGACACTCTAACCTGGGCAACAGAGTGAGACTCTATGCCAAAAAAAAAAAAAAAAGCCATAACACCGACTCACAAGATCTTAAAGCGTGCTCTCCAGGATGAAGGGTAGGTGTAAGGATTTTCTATTTGAGTTTTCAAACACTTACTGAAGAGAGTATTGAGCCGTTTTCCCCTTCACCTTCTGGAACACTTCAGGGCAGGACGGCCTTGTGGAAAGGAAAGGCGTTCATTCATCTCCATGAGAGGATGTCTGGAGAGCTCTTCTAGATCCTTCGCACTAGGCTCATATCACTGTTGGGCAGACAACACACCAGTCCATTTCAAAGACATCCCTGCTACCGAGCCTTCCAGGCTCACCAAGGGCGGGTGGTGTAATCCCTTGGGCAGGAATCACCTGAATGGTGGGTGTCAAAGAGAGAGGTTCCCGTGGTCACTAAGGCCAGAACCAAGGTTTGTCTCCTGAGGTGAAGTTTACAAACTGACCCTGGCTCATTCTTCCATGATTCTTTCCTTCAGAAGAACAGCAAGAAAGCCTCAGGGAGCTAACAGCATGGTGCCATTGGGTGTTCTGAGGGGGATACCTCGATTGTGTTCCCGGGATGACACCTGAAGTGATTCAGTTGCCATCTATGCTATGTTAGGTTCACCGGGCTGTCCTTTCTCCAGCAGGTACCTCTTCCTCCTGGCTGGGGGAGGCGCCCTGGCCTTGGCCGCCATGGGTCCCTACGCGGCACTTGTCTTCATCCCTGCTCTCTGCGCTGTGGCTCTCCTCTGCTCCCTCGGCCCACAGGAAGTCCACAGGTGGGCTTTCCTCTTCCAGATGAGCTGGCAGACCCTGTGTCACCTGGGGCTGCACTACACGGAGTATTATCTGCAAGAGCCCCCTTCCATGAGGTAACGCAGCCTGTTCGCTTGATTGTGCTGAGGCGACCAGGGGTTTGCTTCTACCATAGTGGCAGTAGAGAGAAGCTGGGTGTTGAGTTTGAACCCTAATTCTTCCACATTTGAGCAGCATGACCTTGAGCCAGTCCTTTCTCTGCTCTCTGACTCAGTTTCTTTTTCTGGGAAAAAAGAAGAGGGTAACAATACCTACCTTGCCAGACTGTTGTGAATGTTCAAAAGAATATTAAATGTGACTCTGAGTATTCCTTGCTACCATGTGTTGTCTGCACAACAGGATGTCTGGCACTTAGCTGGGATTGTCATTGTGCCTGAGAGGGAGGGTGAGGCAGGAGGCCCTTGCTGCGTTCCTGTGGCTGCCGCAGAGAAAAACAGGCAGCTGCTGCGTCAAGAGTTTTATCTTCATTCAGACTCAGCTGTTCCCTTCCTTCTGGAAGATTGGTAGTCACCCCATCTAGAAAACAAAAATCAGGAGCTAATTATAGTCTAGGGAAGTGTTGTCATGAGTCAGTGAGGTCACCAAGATTAGGGAGAAACACATCTGTACGATCTTGAGGCCTAATGTTCCTGGCGCCTCTGGCTAGCACAGTTGGCGTCGGTCCATGGTCACGCAGAGAACAGAGGCTGGGACCGAGCTAGATGGGTTCCCTGTCTGGTTCTAGGCTGCCGTTGGCTCACCTGCTTTGCTATCCCTACCACACCCAGAGTCCTTTTCTTTTTTTTATAATGACTGTTTTCATCAAAGGCTTCAGACTTGCTTCTCTGAGGAAGAGGCAAGATGGCAGGTGGGTGGGGTGTAGGAGGTATGCAATGGGATGCGGTGAATCAGGATTTCAGTAGGAACCAGGACCTGATGTGGCTGGAAGGGCAAGTTGGGCAGGATCTGGCTGGCTGGGAGGAAGGCTGACCTGGGCCTGCCACGGGAAGGGTGGTAGTCAGTGAGGGCTGCCACAGCATGGCATGGCATGGGACCAAAGGCTGGGTGGCTTGAGTGACAGAAACTCATTTACTCACACTTCTGGAGGCTGGAGGTCCAAGATGAAGAAGGGTGGAGCTCTGAGGCCTCTCTCCTTGGCTTGTAGCTGGCCTCTTCTCCCTGTGTCTTCACAGGGTCTTCCCTCTCTGTCTGTCTGAGCCCTAATCTCCTCTTCATATAAGACACCAGTCATATACAACGATTAGGGTCCACCCCTATGGCCTCCTTTCAATCACCTCTTTAAAAGCCCTATCTCCAAATACAGTCACATTCTGAGGGACCAGGGGTTAGACTTTTAACATATGAATTTTCGGGGGACACATTCAGCCCCTAACAGAAGGTGAGTTAGCAGAGGTTGGTGGCATTTGGAGCCTGCCTTGCTTTCTGTTAGGATAAGTCAAGTGAGGCGATCTGTTTTCCTTCAATCCTCAGACACACAGACAGAAACAGCCGTGGTTGGCGAGCAGCACTGTTTTCTCTCCACAGGACAGTGTTCCTGCTTGTAGAGTGTGTCACTGTGATTTTCATTCACTGTCCTCAGTAATCTTGGCAGCAGCATCTTTGATGGTGAAGCAGTAAGAGGTCAGGGGATTGGTTAAGAACACACCTCGGATTGCTAGTGACTCAGCAGACACCCTCATCCGTTCCTCAGCACAAACCCCAATCATGCAGAATCTTGCAGTCAGGGTCTGGTTCATATTAAAGTCTTCAACTCCCTATAATCTTTTCATTACTCAGTTTTTGTTTTTTTTTTTTGAGACAAGAGTCTCACTCTGTTGTCTGGGCTATAGTGCGATGGTGTCAGCCTAGCTCACAGCAACCTCAAACTCCTGGGCTCAAGTGAGCCTCCTGCCTCAGCCTCCCGAGTAGCTGGGACTACAGGCATGCGCCACCATGCCTGGCTCATTTTTTCTATAGATATTTTTAGTTGGCCAATTAATTTCTTTCTTTTTTTTTTTTTTAGTAGAGATGGGGTCTCGCTCTTGCTCAGGCTGGTTGTGAATTCCTGACCTTGAGCGATCCTCCTGCCTCGGCCTCCCAGAGTGCTAGGATTACAGGTGTGAGCCACCGCACCTGGCCCATTACTCAGTTTTTGTCCCCTCTGTGGCAAACTTCTCCCAAGTTCCTGATTCCAATCTTTATAAGCCACTCTTGGAAATACTATGATCAATATTTCCCCACAGTATTGCTTGTCATTCTCTTACTTGCGTCTCTGACTAACGATTAACTTCTCCACTGGCTCGATGCTGTCTGGTGTCAAACTAAATGACAAACAGAAAGGCTCTCTTAAAGAAAATGACATTTATTTGGGAATAAGGGATTGCAATGGGAATTACATGTGCCATGGTAAACTATACACGTATTCAGGGAGGTAAAGGAAGACAACGGTTTTTAAAGGAAAAATGAGGAGGAGTATGTCATTGTTTTGCAATGATTGTCCTTGGCTACCAAGATCAATAACAAGGGTGATGCCAGTCTGAGATTGGACAGGCAGTTGCTGGACAGATGTCCTTGTAGAAATTTTTTTTCCCTCCCCCCTCCCTTGTAGAAATATTTTTTGTGCAAGGTTGTAGATTTTGGTCTTTTGTGATAGTTTTTATTATCAGGCATATAAGAACCCTCTTTTCATGGCCTTCCTTCCCTGGCTGTATTTTTCAGGCTTTTTTGGGTTTGGTTTGGTTTTTTAACACAAGTGACTCCATTTTGATTCTGACAACTTTCACTCCAGAGTAGTGTGTGGTTCTGAATCCAGGAGTCTTTGTGGGGCACTGCAGGCCATGAGATTGATCTTAACGCAATAGAGCAACCTATTTCCTGTGGAGTCATGTGTGACAGGCTGGAAAGGGAGAGAGAGAATAAATATGGAGTGTTTTTACATAAAAAAAAAAATTCTCTTTCAGGTTCTGCATCACTCTTTCTTCCCTCATGCTCTTGACCCAGAGGGTCACGTCCCTCTCCCTGGACATTTGTGAGGGGAAAGTGAAGGTAACATCAGGAGGCATCGGGAGCAGGAGCTCTCTGTCTGAGCGTCTGGGTAAGGCACTGCCCTATTTCAGCTACTTGCTCTTTTTCCCTGCTCTCCTGGGAGGCCCTTTGTTATCCTTCCAGCGATTTCAGGCTCGTGTTCAAGGGTCCAGCTCATTGTGTCCCAGGCACCCTTTCTGGGCCCTGACCTGGAGGGGTGTGCAGATTCTAGGACTAGAGTGCCTCAAGGTGGGCATGTGGAGGGTGGTGGGTACAGGGGCGGGACTGACCGATTGCCGGCATCTCGAGTGTGTCTATGTCATGTGGGCCACAGCTGGGCTCTTCAAACTCACCTACTACTCCCAGTGGATCCTGGATGACTGTGTCCTCCATGCAGCAGGCTTTGGGTCTGAGTCTGGTCAGAGCTCTGGGGAGGAGGGATATGTGCCTGATGCAGACATCTGGACACTGGAAACAACCCACAGGATATCCCTGTTCACGAGAAAGTGGAACCAAAGCACAGCTCGGTGGCTCAGACGGCTCGTGTTCCAGCACAGCAGGGTCTGGCCACTCTTGCAGACATTTGCCTTCTCTGCCTGGTGGCATGGACTCCATCCGGGACAGGTGTTCGGTTTCCTTTGCTGGGCTGTGATGGTGAAAGCTGACTACCTGATTCACGCCTTTGCCAGTTTGTTTGTCAAATCCTGGCTGGGGAGGCTGCTCTATAGAACCCTCACCTGGGCCCACACGCAGCTGATCATTGCCTACATCATGCTGGCTGTGGAGGTCAGGAGCCTGTCTGCCCTCTGGCTGCTGTGGAACTCGTACAACAGCGTCTTTCCCGTGGTGTACTGTGTTCTGCTTTTTCTATTAGCGAAGAGAGAGCACAAATTTAACTGAATCTTTCCCCAGCTTTTGTCTTCTACAACAGTGAAACCAAGTGTAGAAAGTGCCAGATGATGCATTGATAGCGTGTATGTATTAACTTTTCCATAATAAAGGATTGGATGGATGTACCTGATGAATTGCTGCAGAAATTTGTGTGTCTGCTTTAACAAGCTATTCTGCTGGTACTGAAGATACAAAAAAGAAAAAGACATGGTTTTTTCCCTTAGGGTTTACAATCTAGGTGTGGAAGCAAAGTTTAAATAAAGCAATAGATAAAAACACAAGGTACGGTGAACCAAATGGCAAACGGTCTGTACGTGGACGCCCGTAAATTGAGTGTCCAGTTGGCCTACTTGATCCCAGAATGTGAACTTCAGCAACACAAAGACAAAAACAAAACAAAACCTAAAACATCATCAGATTGGTTTGTTACATGAACTGAAGACTCATCCCCAATCCATAAGTTTGAAAAATTTGGCTCAAATTTGGCAATTTGAACAATTTGGTCTAAAAATGGAAAGGCTGACATTATTCTCAGAGATATGTTAGCAAACTGAATATCCACTTAAGACTTGATAACTACTTACATAATTGTCTTTTTTTTTTTTTTTTTTGAGACAGAATCTCACTCTGTTGCCAGGGCTAGAGTGCCATGGCGTCAGCCTAACTCACAGCAACCTCAAACCCCTGGGCTCAAGCAATCCTCCTGCCTCAGCCTCCCGAGTAGCTGGGACTACAGGTGCAAGGCACCACGCCTGGCTAATTTTTTGTTTCTACTTTTTGTTGACTGGCCAATTTTTTCTGTTTTTAGTAGAGACGGCATCTTGCTCTTGCTCAGGCTGGTTTCGAACTCCTGACCTTGAGCGATCCTCCCGCCTTGGCCTCCTAGAGTGCTAGGATTACAGGTGTGAGCCACCGCGCCCGGCCAACAGAGGCTTCTTGACAGTTTTATAACATGGTCGATGGTGCAGGGAACTTGGTTCTCTGCAGAGTCAGAGTTCAGCACTGAGAGGTGAAGGGATAGTGATTACATTTTATGTGAATTTTTTTCTAAATGTCCAATTGCACCTATTTCCAAAGCATTTCAAAAGAAATGGTAGAGTAAAATGGTCATTACTCCTTCCGCATTTGCTTCCTAATAACTACTGATTCTGATGTTAGCAAAGCTGCCCTGTGGGGAAGTAACTGGAGCCCCTCTTTGGGAGGCAGGACTGGCTCAGTCCCGGCTGTAGCACCGACCAGCTGTGGGGCCCAAGAAATTCCCTCCTTGGGGCCCAACTTTCTTAGTGTGTCAAAATGGGGGTGGAAAAAATATCCTTTTATGATATTTAATTTTAAAACTGAAGGCATTGTGATTGTGTAAGTGCTTTATCAATTTTTCAACACATTAAGCAGAAAAAATAAAGCATCTGTCTCCCAACCTGTCTCTATTCATCCAGCAAGAATTTTAGAGAAAGAAATGGAGGAAACCTGCTCAGTGCTCAAAGTTCTTTATAAACAACGAGCATTTTCTATTATGTTTCTTCCACCTGTTTCCTATTGTATAAGAAGAACAAAGTGATATTTTTGTGGCTCATTACAAAACTGAGAGTAAACAATAATTCTCCTGTACTAAGAAGACACTATTAACTTCTCTGACTCTTTCTTTCCTGAATTATAGGTTTAATTTCTTAGCCTATATTTGGCAGCTGATAACTGTCAACGGCTTATTAATCTGCCTTGGGCCTCATTTCCAGGAATGATTGATAACAATAGCTGGAGATGCCAGATTATTTCTAAGGAAGTGTCTTTGCCTTGCTTGACAAATAAATAGGTCTTGCTGCATCTACTTTTTCAGAAACATTTTTTAAGCTACAACAATGGAGATAATTAAATATATACATATGTTTTCCTTGCAGGGAATTTGTGCAGCTCATATAATTCAGGTGTTATCTTGGTTTAGTTTCATGGCCAATATGGGTGTGTTAAATCCAGTACCTTAGATGGATCCACCAGCCAGAAGACATGTGGAGGGGTGGTTTCTGGCATCCTCATCTTACTACCAGGATATTTTCCTTAACTTTGCTTCTAAATTGTCTGTTTGAACTTAGATTGTATTTCCCTATAGAAAAAACATTACATTGACTCCTAACGGGTGACACTCATGGTAATGATCTGAATTTAAGGGAATATGTTGTTCAGGATGGAAGAGCAAAGGTAATTTTCTCCCCATTTCCTTTCTCCCTTCCTCCCTCCCTTCCTTCCTTCCTTCTTGTTGTCCCGGGGCTAGAGTGCAGTGGCGTCATCACATTCTGTGGTTCCTACAGGTAGCAAGCATGGGGAGCGACATACATTGCTGCTCTACAGCAATATGCTGAGCACAGCCCTAGAGATACACCACCTAAACACCCCCTTCAGTCCATAGCTACAGAGCTCAGAATGCCCATCATGCCCAATTCTGCTCAGTTTCCCTCCTTTGAGGCTGCTGGTGGCCAGGGACTTCAGGTCTAGGGGCTCTAGAAGCGCTACACCATGTCTGATTATCCCAAGGGCTAAAAGGATCGATATTTTGTATCACACTTTTAATCTATTTGCAGCACACAGGTTGAGAAGCTGGGATGGTGAAATTTAAAAAATTAAAAGAAGTTAACCTTCCTTGGACAAGTACACAAGAACTCCCGCCTCTCCTCCCTACTGCATTCCTGCTGACTCCACTGCTGTCTTCCTCTCCATCCTCATGTTCAAAGGACCACCACCACCTCTGCCCTTCACCTTCCCATCTTTGAATCTGTGGCCTGGTAATGGGGAGAGTAGGAACGAGGGAAAAGAAAGGACAGTGGGTCAGGAAAGTTCATTCTAGCCTAGGCTTTCTCCATGATTCATTACTTCCAGGAGGGAATGGGGAGGAAAACCCCATTCTCCTGCCTACTCTGCTCCATTTTCCTAACCTCTCCATTGTTCTCCTGGTCCCTTTTATCTCTCTTGCAAGGGGAAAGGGATTAGAAAGGAGGCTCCAGAAGAAAGAGAAAAAGAAATCTTTACTTCTCAGTCCTCTTCCACTCCAGACCCCTTCCTGTACAGATGCTCCTTGACTTATGATGGAGTCACATCCTGATAAACCCATTGTAAATGGAAAATATCGTTAAGTTGAAAATGCACTTAATACACCTAACCTACTGAACATCACAGCCTAGCCTAGCCTACCTTAAACCTGCTTACATTAGCTTACAGTTGGGCAAAATCATCTAACACAAAGTCTATTTTATAATAGAGTGTTAAATAGCTCATGTAATTTATTGAATACTGTACTGAAAGTGAAAAACAGAATGTTTTTTTGTATGGGTACCCAAAGTACGGTTTCTACTGAATGCAGATTATTTTCACGCCATTGTAAAGTTTAAAAATCATAAATGGAACCATAAGTTGGGAATTGTCTGTATCTCCGTTCTAATCCCTCACCCCAAGAGCCCTCCTGTAGGTTTGGGTCTAGAGTATTACTAGTACACCAGGGGTCAGATTGGTACCTGAGTACTGCTATGGTTTGAATGTCCCCCAAAATTCATGTGTTGAAACTTAATTGCCAATGTGATACTTAATAGTATTAAGAGGTGGGGCCTTTAGGAGGTGATTAGACTATGAGGGTTCTGCCCGCATGGCTGAGATTAGTTCCTTATAAAATGCCCTTTTATCTCTCCTGCCATGTGAGGACATAGTACTTGTCCCCTCCGGAGGACACAGTGTTCAAGGCGCCATCTTGGAAGAGGAGAACAGCCCTCACCAGACACCAAACCTGCTGGCACCTTGATCTTGGATTTCCCAGCCTCCAGAACTGTCAGAAATAAGTTTCTATGGTTTATAAATTACCTAGTCTGTGGTATTTTGTTATGGTGGCACCAACAGACTAAGACAAGTACCCACCACAGATAACAGTGTTACTGTGAGAGAATGCATTCTGCGTTCAGAACAGACCCTAGAAGTTTTGAAACCAATATACATTCATGAGTTGGGATCTTACATGAGTTAGATTTTCTCTTTTCAGGTATAGGCCTGTATATAAAATACTTACAACAGTGTGCTTTAAGATTACTGACTTTTTGATACTAAATGAGAAAACTAAGTTATAAGGAAACAATAGAAGAGTTTAATACAAGAGGAAAATGTAATTAGCAACTATTCTTGACACTAGCCATCTGCCTGTTTAATAGGGTGGATGGTTATTTTTAACAAAGAAATAATTAGCAAATAATTTTTAAAAGGTAAATAATTTTTAAAAAAGATTTGAATTTGATACCATTTTCCTCTATGTGACTGTGAGGGGGAGGATGGGACAGTAAGTCATCAGGCCACTGAGTGGTCACTCCCAGTTGATCCTAACTCAGCCTTAAGAATTGGCTCCTAACAGCAAAGAGGAACTAAGCCTTTCTTGGAGGTGGAAATGGAGTAGAAAGTTGATGAGGAAACATCAAAGGAGAGGATTTAAAATGAGAAAACAGAAAAATGAAGAGAAAGGAGATATTGATGGCAAACACTACCTCTAGAGTATTTAAATCAGAAAAAAGTTATGTACTGGACATGAGGTTTAGGAATAGGAGAGAAATGGAGGACAGTGGTAAACAGAAGGGTGGTAGGCTGTCATGTTGAGTTTAGTTCCTCCATGTTTTGAGATGAGGCTTGGCCACATGACTTGCCAATGAAACAGGAGTAGAGGTGGTATGTGTTAGCTACAGGCAGGAGTTCTAAGAGCCACCACGTGGGTCTCCACACTTGTTCCCAAGTCTCTGCCAAAATACTGACAATGTTCCTGACAGCCCAGGTTCCTGAGACAATATCCCAAGAGTAGAGTCATAGCCAATCTGTGATGGACATGCAGTGAGTGATAAATAAACCTTAGTTGTTGTTAGCCCTGAGATTTGGGAATAGTTTGCTACTGCTGCATAATTGAGCCTATCCTGACTCAATTAGAGGGTTTTCCAACACATTCTGTTACCACTTCTATCATCAACCGTCAGCATTGGAATTTAATCCTCTCCTACCCTCACTCCATACCACCAATGAATATTCCAGTAGGCAAATTAATGCTATGGGGTGGGGATGTTCTGATACCAGACTGTGAAGTTTTTTAAAACCTTTATGGCTGGAGGGAGAAACTGCTATTTAAATTTATCAATAATTTTTGAATCAATATTTAATAACAGTCTGCTCTTGTTCAGGGGCAGAGAAACAGAAGAAAAACTTTGATGAGCTTCTTGGCTATGTAAAAGAAAATGTTCTTTCTAGATTAAATGAGTTGAAAAGATGATCTGCTTAATTACAAAGATCCCTGCCTTTTTTGTGGGTAGGGAACTGCATTTCTGTGGATTATGCTGCTTTGGTGGTGGGGCCTGGACTCATGCAAGGGACCTCATCTAAGAATCCCTCCTGTTTAGGGGAGGTGTAAAATGATACCTGCAACCTCGTTCAGGTCAGAGATGAGGAGGCCAACCTGGGGCAGCTGTTAAGCAGATGGCTGGCCAATAGACTGTTTAAGCCAAGTGAGTCCAACACTTAGTTTTACATGTGGTTTTTTTGGGGGTGTGTGTGGGGGAGTTGTGTAGTAATTCCTGTCTCTTTTCCTCAGACCTTTAGTAAAATATTTGTTTAAAATTAGTCTGATTTTAGGTATGCTTTGTAGGATTAAAGACAGTGTTATTCATGGTTGGGGTGCAGGAAATATGATAAAAGTAATTTGGAAAAGTAGTTAGAAATGGTAAAAGGTGGCTGCAGAAAAGTGGAAATCAACCCCAGTGCCAGAGACTGGCTGAGGTGCAAGCAACAACCAGGATTAACCTACGTAACATGTAAACATTCCTGGGCTTCTGAGAAATCCTCTGGAAGAGGAATAGCATAAAAATCATAACATTAACTGTCACACAGGTTGGGGGCTTGAATGGTTACTTATACTCAACCTAGTCCAAGCTCAAAAATCATTTTGTGAAGCATTCCTCTCTCCCTCCTGTTACTGCCTATTTCCTCTACAATCACACATCAAATCTGTACATATAATGTAGTATTTAAGATATATACTTTTGTTTGTTCCCACTCCACATTCCTTTTTATTTACTTTGTAGTCCCCATGTCTGGTTCTAAAAAGTCTGTGGAATGAATAAATGTCTACGACGGGCCATGCAGAATTCTAGGTAGGAATCCAAACATCACAGATGTGTAATTCTGGGTATAGCTTTTCCCTTCCTACCCAAGCAGGTGGCAGGTTTGGGGGTCATTGTCTCAGGACTGGCTGTCACAGGAAGAATACATTGTGGAATAAGGTTTATCCCTATTAAGATAATACTATGTGTCTGACTCAAATCCATTCTGATAGGATGAAGAGCCTCTAAAGAAAAACAAAATGAAGTATTTGCCCAGGGTTTGGTTCTGGGGAACCCTAATTGGATTTGGGTGCAAAAAATGTAAAATGTTCTGTAACTTTAATGTCATCCGCCTAATTCTGTATGACATTTGGTATGATCATCCTGGGCCAGTGGATGGCTCCAACACTTAAAACTGCAAAATGGAGCTGTTTGTTCCAATAACTGTTTCCTCTGTTGCAAATTCTTTGCATTTGTTTTCTTCCACCCGGCACTCTTGAACTGTTTGGTGACCTCTGCCTGGGAACTCATCTTTGCATTGAGATGCCCCGGCTAGACCACCTGCTGCCCCTGCTTGTGTGGCCTCACTAAAGGAAAGGGCACAGTGTCTTCTGTGCATTAGGGATGAAAAAGACGTGCTGGGCTGGGTGGTCTTCTGGGCTTGCTATTCTCATCCTTGTTATGGCAGGAAACATGTTCTCCCTACCTCAGAATGGGGTGTGAGATGGGGAAGGGTGTGTATGTGGAGATGCACAAAGACCTGCTGGCTTGGCTGCACCCCTGTGGCATCCCAAGTCCTCCTCCTGGAAGTTGTCTCTGTAAGTCCCCTTCTGCTCCAGGGTTTCACTACTTGCAGCGATAACAGACCCCTTAAGGTGCATGGCTCCTACCTTTGATGGTAGTATTCTCCCATGCTTGCCTTCTCCCAAGCATTTCAGGTTGAGGTTTCTCTCTTGAATGTGATCCTGTTTTCATTTTCTCAGAGATTTCTTAGTTTCAGACTCACCGAAGCTTCCTCTTCTTGTTTAAACTTTGCCAGTGTATTTCCATTTTTTTTTTTAATGTGTATCATTTCTAAGGTTTCGGGCAGGAGTCAGGTAGGGAGGATCGTGTGCACTCAGTCCACTGGAAGCACATATCAGAGCAGCCAGGCAGTGATTATTATATAACCAACAGGCCTTCTTGATTAACTTGAAGTATTGTAACAGATGACCAGGAACAAGGCATTTCCAAAAGATAATGCAATGCTCACAGAGTGACCCCCTGTCTGCATCATATTCTATAAAGACTGGATTGTTAAAATGTATTTTTAAAGGATTTAAAATAAGAATCCACTTATGAAAAAAGGAACTCTTTAGCAATACAAACAACTGGTAAGAAACACTGATAGTAACAACTAACATCTAACAATCACTATCTCTGTAAGCACTCTGCATGTTACATTCATACCTCACAACCACCTTATAAGGTAGGTACTATTATTATCTTCACTTTACAGATGCAGAAATGTGACACAGAGGTTTAATAACTCGTCTAAGTTTACACAGCTAGCATAAGGAAGAGCTAGAATTCAGGTGGACTGATTCCAGAGCCCATCATGTAACTGCCATGCTACAATGCAAACAAACCTCCAAGGAATTTATAAAATAGTTATAAGGGTAAAGCGTCCCAAGACTCAATAGTATTGCTTTGTTTGGTAAAAGTCTGAAATAATGCAAATCATGGTATTTCTAGGTAACACATGGATATGATGAACCAATAGTTTGGACATGGGTCCAGATTTTAATTGTTTTCAAACTCTTCCTACTTATTCACTCCTACCCAGCTGACATGGATGATCAAAACCTGACAGTTGCCATTGACTTTACTCTGTCTCCCATATAACTCATCAGCAGATCTACTTGGTTATTCCTTTAACATAGAGTCTGGATCTCACCACTTTTCACGTCTCCATGGTCTCCAGGATGGAGAGATCGGGTGTCAGAACCGAGAAGCTGCCACCACCTATGCTGCTGCCCCAACTGCCTCCTAAATCCCAGGAAGCTGAAGGACACACCAGAATGCTGCTCCAGAAATGCTCATATCCCCAGGACCCTGTTTGCCAGCACAAGACCTGACAAAGTAGAACACGAAATCACCCTCCACCTCACTTTTGCTTCCCAAATCTTTCCATCCTGTGAGCCTCCGCCCTCTCCCTTGGCATCGATAAGAGTCAGCTTCTTTTGAAATGTTGTTGTGTCTTTGTCTTATCTCCCTAGATTGCTAGTTCAGAGAGGAACCATGTGCTCCAATTTTTTCCTGTCCCCCAACAGGACCTAGAGTGCTGTCATGTGGTATACAATTGCCACTGGGAACAAGGACATGTTCTAGATAAAAAGCTAGAACCAAATGTGGAATTTCAGCATAACTATCTCAGTGGCATAGCCAAGGTGAAATACACAGGTGTGAACCAAATAGTTTCTACCTAATTAGTTGGATATTTCTCAACATCTGAAAGGGTTTTTTTTTCTTTTAATAGTATGTTCTAAACCACTGTGTTTATTATAACAAAGACAAGAGATAAAAAAAAAAAAAGTAAACCACTGTGTTAAGCACTGGAGTGTGAAAATAATTACTAGGCCATTTACACTGGTAAATGACAAACATCACTTGTAGTATGAAGTATGGCTCAAAACCATCTTTTTTTTAATTGTTAGGGACTAACACCTTTGTCTTCACTGTTATGCTCATAATTAGATTTTAGAGCCAATTGTTACATATGTTTTATAAGTTGATAATTTAGACCATGACAAAAATAAATTAAATCCATCTCTTTTTAATTGTTAGGGACTAACACCTTTGTCTTTACTGATATAGTCATAATTGGATTTTAGAGCCAATTGTTACATATGTTTTATAAGTTGATGATTTAGACCATGACAAAAATAAATTAAGTCCATCTCTTTTTAATTGTTAGGGACTAACACCTTTGTCTTCACTGCTATACTCATAATTAAAGAGCCAATTTTTACATATGTTTTGGAAGTTGATGATTTAGACCATGACAAATATAAATTAAATCCATCTCTCTTAGTTTAATCCTAGAAAGTTGTTTCAGTTGTAAACCATTTTAGAAACAATCCTCAAATGTTTGATGTAAGTAAACCTAGCTTTCAGGAAAACATCCCTCCTATTTTGAGGAGGCTCCAAAAACTAAAACAAGTTCACTTACTTTTATCTAATAGCTATTAATATATTTATATGATACAGTACAAAATACATTGATCTGCCAAGAGAAAAAGATACTTCTGATATTAAATGCCAGACATACTACAAATCAAGATAACTTAATTATTAAATAGTAATGCTCTTACAAACAGATATGGTAATATTCAGGTTTCTTTTTTAATATTTTATTCTATTTGATGGTTTCTATGGTTGTAAATTGCCACAATTCTTCTCTTTCATACTATGTGCCATTCTACTGGCTCCTGAAATAAAAAAATTCCTGATCTCCCATTAGTACTGCTTCTAAATACAGATAAGAAAACAAACTTATAAATGAAAATGGAACATTTTATAGTCATAAACTGTTACTCATGGAAACAGTTTTTGGATTTTCTCTGTTTTCACGTCAACTGGAATTTACAACTTTAACATTAATATCTGAATTGTTGTGACTATATGTAGTGTATGGTCCTAAACCCAGGAATGGATTCAAATAATCAAGAGACTGGAAGCAAACCATTCAGTACGAAGTTTCTTGTAAAAAATAAACTAAAAATGTGTCTTCATCCCTAGACTTTTTGCAACTAAAAACAAATGGTGAAGAGAGATACGAGACCCCAGAAATCAGATAAAAGTCTATGAGTATCTTAAGCTCAAAATAACTCGTACATTACAGTGTAGAAAACTTAATTATAAGGCTTCTCCTACTGCATAGCACAGAAACACCTCCCTTACTTATCTGGTACTCCTTTTGCAAGCTCGTATTATCTGGTTATACAGTTAAGAACTAGACTTTTTTTTAAAAAAAGCCTTTTAAGGTGGGCACAGTGACTCACATCTGTAATCCTAGCACTCTTGGAGCCCTCGGCAGGAGCATTGCTTGAGGTCAGGAGTTCATGACCAGCCCGAGCAAGAAAAAATTACTAAAAATAGAAAAATTAGCCAGGCATGGTGGTGCGTGCCTGTGGTCCCAGTTACGCAGGAGGCTGAGGCAGGAGGATTGCTTGAGATCAGGAGTTTCAGGTTGCTGTGAGCTAGGCTGATGCCACAGCACTCTAGCTCAGGTGACAGAGTGAGACTCTGTCTCAAAAAAAAAAAAAAAACCAAAAACCAAAAACCTTTTCAAAAGGAAGAATACCTGTCACAAAGCATTTCATTTGTATAAGAGGTAGGAGAAACCCTAATTACATCCACTGATGTTATACTGTATACAGAAATGTCACAAAATTGAATCAGTGAGCTTGGTTATCTCATATATTTTTCCCTAACAACTTTCCACTAATATAAATTAGCAAATTAGAAACAAAAGGAGGGGTGCTAGGAATAAACACTGAGTTGCCAGAAAAGCCAAGAAAAAAACAATTCCAGAAAAATACAGGTCTACGGCCATTTAAGATGGGGGAAAAATAATTTATGATAATTTTAAATTACCGAGGAAATATTAAAATGTTTCAGTATATCCTAAGAAAGAACAAGTGTGTGATGCATGTAATACTTTTGTCAAATGATTAAAATAAATGTTACTTCTTCATGAGTTAAACTTCAGTTATCTAAAATATTTACTTACAGAATATGTCTTCTTCCCTGGAGATGCCATAAAATGAAGAGACTTGCAATAAAATACGAAGTCCTAATCTTCACTGAAAGGACAATACAGGCTCATATGGAAGAAATATGAATTTGAACTTTCCACCAATTGTATGCACCATAAAGCATCCTAAGATCAAAATCATATGTACCACTTAACAGTAATGTTACACAGCTGCTTGTTCAAGTTTGATGCAATGATTTTGAAACAACCTTTTCAGTAGGAAAAATACTGTCACCAAGCATTTCATTTGTGTAAGAGGTGGGAGAAACCCTAAAGTTATCTGAAACTTATGAATCTAATCACATTCAGTATAAATATCCTAGAGTTTACTTTAGAAATATGGATTGACATCCAAAAAATCATATTAGAGCAGACAATAAGAACCTATGACTTAAACTTTTTAAAGTATATAATGAGATTACAATTACGATGATTTGGGACAAGATTCATATTTGAAAAAAAAGAGAATAGTACTTTTCTTTGTTCTCATGCCACACAAATTTTTTTTAACTATTTAATATGCTTGCAAAAACCAAAATGCTTTAACAATGAATGGTAATAAATACATAATAAAATACACAGAAAAAAGTTCTGAAAATTTAAGAACAAGTAAAGATTGGTATTTAGATTGGTAGTAGTCTTTTTATGTCAACAAAACCTTCTATAACTGTTTTTGTAAAAGGTTAAAAATTCTACTTCCCCTGATTACCAGGCCTTTTACTATAGCTCAAAATCATAGGGCTTTACGGTAATATTTGTTACTATGGTTTCAATTTTATCTTGGAAGTGAAACCTCTGCAAGCCTAACACTACATAAGTCACACTTGCTTTATATCACATTATTAAAACAGTTAATGCACTTCAGAAACTGAAGTGTGCAGTATATTTTCATTTCAAAAACACCCACAGGCCGGGCGTGGTGGCTCACGCCTGTAATCCTAGC
The DNA here is from genome assembly GCA_963574885.1 of Lepilemur ruficaudatus. Classification (NCBI taxonomy): domain Eukaryota; kingdom Metazoa; phylum Chordata; class Mammalia; order Primates; family Lepilemuridae; genus Lepilemur; species Lepilemur ruficaudatus. Next base: position 115 of record CAUYRT010025351.1, on the reverse strand, counting down.
ACTCTGGGAGGCCGAGGCGGGCGGATCGCTCAAGGTCAGGAGTTCGAAACCAGCCTGAGCAAGAGCGAGACCCCGTCTCTACTATAAATAGAAACAAATTAATTGGCCAACTAAA
>CAUYRT010025349.1:0-28953 GCA_963574885.1 Lepilemur ruficaudatus | reverse complement strand
ACAATTTGGTGCCACTGCATGGATTTATGGCAAGAGACCAGCCCTTTGTTTACTGCTGACTTTGGACCATCAGTGCAAAGGTCAATACATTGAAAAAGGCAAACAATATTTTAGGATTATTATGAAAATCATTTTGACTTTGCAAATTCCCCAAAAGGGTCTCAAAGATCTCCAGGTCTCTGTGGATCACACTTTGATCATCACTGCCCTGGCTCATGGATCTCCCAGCATTCACCCCCACAAGCTGTTTACTACGTCCCTGACTCTATTGAAAGTCAGGAGCAACTGTCATGGGGTCACCAAGTACTCATCTTCCCAGACACTTAACGTTAACACTCTTTCATACCCAGGGAGCTTTTCTCCCAAATAAATCTTCTAATAAATCTAAAAAGCAGAACCTTATTTCTATTTTCAAGTATTACCCACACTTAAAAGGACATACGCCCAACATGTACATATCCAGCATGGGGTCAGGGAATGAGTCAAATAACTTCTCTCTAGTGGTTACTCTTTAAATTTCAGCCTCTTCTGCAGGAAAAGAACCCTGTACTCTTTGAACTTGACTTTTCAGGATTTAGTAAGTTTGTTCTTAACAAGAAATGTCTCCATTTTAACTCTGCCCAACTGCGTAACCTTTACATACAAGAAAGGTGTCAATGATCACCAGCAAAGTACCTAATGAGACTTCACTGCCTCTGCCAAAAATAAAAGCATCCCCTTATTCCTGGTTTAGCAAGGCAAGTACCATATTCTTATATGGAAATAAATAAGAACAAAGAAGGTGAAAGGGAAATCTGTCTACTTTGGAGAAACAGGGTCTGGGCATGAGCAGGGTGAAAATTGAGTAGAACTGGCATTATCCCTCGGTGAGACCACTCCTACACTCTGCTTACTAAACACAGAGACAGATGTCCCTGGGTCCAGCCCTGTAGAACTGGGATCCCCAATCCCTGTACCTTCACCAAAGTGGGACTATGTCCTTTCTCCTTTCCTCTCCCTCTTTCTAGAGAAGGGACACATTTCTTATAAAAACACACAAGCTTGTATAGAGGCCTCTCATACCGATCCTAATGCCACAAGTCATGACCCATGAATCAACACATTACATTCGTTGGTTTAATTGTACCTCTGCTTCTATTCAAATCACTTCATCTCTTCTCAGATATCATACCTAATTTCCAGATTCCCCAGTCTTATTTTTGTCAGTGTTCTGCCCTCCGACCCATCTCCCAGAGACTCCACTAGCACCTGTAGATACTTCTTTCAAAGCATGGGGAACTTTTCACCCTGATCATCCTTGTGCATCCTCCCCGCTACTCTCTAAGTTCTTTGAGGCCAGAGAGAGGGGTTGAGTTTGGTCTCCCAATGTGCCAACCTACCCTATGTGTAGCCAATGGGGGCAGTTGACAAATGTCTTCTGCTAAATGCTTGACAAGTATTTGTTGATAAATGTTACATGGCAGTATGTCTGAGGGGCATGCGCATAGACTAAAAGGGTTAAGGTGTAAAAGAAATTGAGACAGGAAATAGAAAGCACTTCAATAACAGTTTTTGGTTGTCTCTTGGAAAAGGGATAAACCAGAAGAAAGTAAATCAATTAAATGACTGATAAAATAGTATTTGCAAGAAATGTTAGAGGCCTAAAGGTTAGTAAAAATGGAGAAGTGAAAAAATAATTGAGATGGATCTAGAATGTAGATTAGATAGGACTTTATTTTCAAATGTGGTTGTTAAAAGAAAAAAATGAAGATTTCTAGGGTTTTCAAGGTAATGAAAATGAAGTAATATTTGGTCATGAATTTGCTTGATTATTATAGAAAGAACATAGCATTTGAGGGCTTGGTTTGAACTCTGGCTCCTATTACAAGCTATTTAATATGGGAGAAATTTCTTAAACTACCTAAGTTACAGTTTTTCATCAAGAAAATGTAAAAATGTAAAAGTTATAACTAGACCTCACAAGCTTTAGTGAAACTAGATATTATATAAATAACATCTAGCACAGTGCCTGACACATAATAAATTATGCTTATTTGTCCACTCATTATTTGTTCTTTTGTCCTATTATTTCTTTTTGTGTGCATGTGATTTCTTTAATGCCTATGTGCTTTTGAGCCAGGACCAGAGAGTAGGTAGAGAACTCTATTAGAAACCTATACATATATTATCAATGGCAAATGATGAACCTCTTTCAGAAATACTTGATGGTGCATTTAGATGAACACACACACACAAAAATAAAGTTAGAGGATTTGCTAAATTATGGATGACTTTATAATACCTTTTCACCATCTCTTTTGTCCCTCTTATAAGAGCTGCTCATGCTTCAAACTGGACTGTGGATTATTCATTGAGGTGAAGATCCTAGCTACCTCAAGGAAACAGCAGAATTGCTCTTCCAAACACTAATAAGGGAGAAGGAGCATTTTGTTGCTTTTTTCCCCTAAAGGCGAGAGCAATGCTCAACGTATTAAAAAAAAAATAAAAGTGATCCATCTCGCATTGACACAATATCTTCCCACTGCACTCACCATAGGCTCTACCTGGCCCCTTGCACATCATTTACAATTGGTCATCCTTCTCACATTGCAATAGTAGAAAATGCCCAATAGGGTTACATAACCATGTCATCTGTCCATTTCCTCCTCTGGTTTCTCTCTCTCTTCTTCCATCCTCTCTCACCTACTCATCTAGTCTCCTACACCCACCAAAATAGCAACCTATTCACTCTGCAGTGACTAAACTTCTGATATAGTCAAAGGTACACATGTCCTCATACATATCCACATTGTCAGACACAGAAATCTTAAAAAGTGATCCTATATATAAATGTGTATATATATTACATTTCTATCAATTATAAACATGTAGATTCCTTTACCTGATCACAATTTGAACTGCCCTTTTTCTTAATACCAACTCCTTTTTGACATTTTGACTTTCTCGAACACCAGTTATATTTCAAGATCTAAAAAGATAGTAATTTTTCCAATGTGGAACATACAGATCTCCTTTTGTGTACCCAGAATGAATGCACAGAGAATGATTTTTTCCTAGAAATATTTTTACCAAACATATTTTACAATGTCAACAATTTACGGCTTTCAAAGGTGGCTGTCTCCCTCCTTGACCACCAGATGCTTAGTCAGAGAAGTACAAACTACGTTGGTTTGTTCTAAAAATAGGTATGACTTTGGGCATCAAAATACCATACACATGCTATAGCTATAAACAATGAATGGTTAATAAATTCAAGAACAGTCTTGTTTGTCAAGGTAGCAATACATGAAAGTAACTAACTCTCCAAGAGTTACTTAAAAGAATATTCATTCTTTGAAATATATCACACTTAAAAGACTCTCAACTATGAAATTCAAGTACCAATATCTGTAACTAACTGAAAGAAATGCTATAAACAAAGAAGACTTCAATTTAGAAAATTATTTTAAGATCTAACAGAAGTTTGTGATTTTAGTGATTTGATCACTGTTCATTTCCTTATTTTTTTGTCTAAGTCTTTAGTAGCACAAGATTTCACATAAGATTCAAGTATTCAATTATTTAAATAGTATGCACCTAAAAGAAAACATTTTTGCATTATTTGTAATTATTTTTATTTACATGTATTCTGCATAAAACAGAATAGAAGAAGAACATTGTAAAAGAGTATGTAAGATCACATTTCTTTGAAGTGTATAGAGCCTTTATTCTAACACTCAGTCTAGAATTTGAGAATGAAAACTGGGAAGCCTCCTGTATTCCTATATTTATCTGACTTTTCAAATCAACTGCATCCTCAAATCTTTTCCAGAGTGATTACACAAAATCCAATCTGATGACATTTCTGGGGCTCAAGAGGCAAAGTTTGACATAAAAAAAAATATGACTTAAAACTTAAATGATTGAAATCTAATCACTAAATTAAAAAGAGACCCACATAAAATTATCTTTCCATAGAAGTAAATAATAGATAAGGTTCTATTTTGAGTTCTCCTTACCATTTTTCAAGGTTTAAAAAAAAAAATGAAGAAACAGTTATCCCAGAATGAAAAAATAAGATGGCTTTATTGGCACTAACAATCTAAAAAGCTCCCCTAAGAACTGGGGAACTAAGCAGAACAAGACACTGTTAGCATGAAAAATGAAGGAGATGGGGACAGCAAACATTAGTGTCTATAAGTCAATAACAATGGTTATTAAAGGGCCAACACACAGATGAGAGATTTTAATTGTTTGGGGGAATTAAAGGCAGATAAAATAAGCCCAGAAAAAAATAGGGAAAGTTGAAAATGACTGTTTACTATAAAGAAGACAAATGTGTGAAAGTATTTTAATTTAAAAAAGGAATATGGAATTAGCCAAAAAAAAAAAAAAATCACCCATAATTCTGCTACTCAGAAATAACCATAGTTAACATGGATTTATATCTCCTTTCAGGGATCACGCTGAGCATATTGTCCTGTAATCAGAATTTTTCCTTAAAACCACAGGGAACATCTTTACTTATGAATAAATACATTTGTGTGTGTGCATGTGTGTGTGTGTATATATATAAAACATCTCCCTTAATGGCTACAGAGTATTTCTTTGTATGGATCTACCATGGTTCACTTATCAATATTTTTGGACATCTCAGTTTTTTACCATGTTATGCTATTAAAAATGAATATACAATTTAAAACTTTTACACATGCATTTTTGTGTTTCTATCCATTTCTATCATTAAGATGAATTTCCAACAATCTCATTGCTTGACTGAGGGATACACATATTATTAAACTTTGCCATATTGCTAAATTGCCAACCAGAAATATTATATCACCTATGCTTGCTTCCACCATAAAAGCACTTATTTTTCTACATCATTGCATGCTACTATGCATTCCTCTTATTTTCTTTATTAATTTGATAGCAATAAATGTAGTATCTTTGTTTTAAATGTGGCTCTATCAGCAAGAATATATGTATATGTAATTTTCCCAATTAATCTTTTTTCTTTTAATTTTACTACAATGCTTTTGCCAAACAATTCTATTTTCTTTCTTTACCAACAAAGCTTCCTCTCTTTCTTCCTCTCTCTCTTTCTCTCCCCTTATGGGTTTTGCCTTTGGAGTCATGCTTAGAAAGATTGAACAATCTCATTTACAGGAAATTCTAAAGAAGAAATTACCCAACTTAAAAAATGGTAAATCTCTCACCAAGGGAGTTAAGAATATGCTGGATGATTTCCAGCTGGTATTTTGTTGACAAAGTTTATATTTTGCCTTGAAGATTGAATAATTATATATATAAAATATTAAGTTATTTATGAATATAATTATGAGAAGATGTGAACAAAAAAGTCAAAAACAGAAAGGAAAAAGGGAGTGACACTGCAGGATAGGAGTTGGGTGGGAAAACTTTACTTTTCACCTTAAAGGCTTTTCATCAATTTTTAAAACATGTTGATGAAATATTTCAATAAAAATAATAGTCATAACAAAATTTAATGATAAACAAGTAAAATAGAGAAGATGGGAAGACATGGCCCAGGCCCTTCAAAGAATGCATTCTTCATTGGAGGAACTCATGGGCTAGAAGTCTCCTAGTCAAGCTTAGATTTTTACCTAGTGGCCAAAACATCTTTTCTCCTCCTGACTGCATCATATTTATAAAATAGCCAGGAATCTTCCCTGTCCACTAACCATATTCTCCTGATCAGTTTTTAGCCTCAATTTTGCTGGCTATCTTTCAAATTCCTATTCTGAGGCAAAGAGAAATTCTGAGCTAGAACTAAGTAGTGTCTGATTTTCCTGGCTGAACTCTGGCATCCCTAAGCACCACACTGAAGCCTATTTTCCTACTTGGGAGACATTCTAATTTATTTCATCCCTGCCTTGCTGGAACTACTAGAGGAATAACAGTATGACAGTTGCTTTTGATTTTGCTGATCACTTTCTTTTCTGAAATACAATCTTAGTGACCAGGGCAATGACGGCTACATTTCTGGGATACCACCTGCCCTCAAGTGATTATGTGAGGACTAGACAAGTTCAAAGACCCTGCCTACAAATGATTCAAATAAGGAGGGGGGAAAATGAGTTCTGTGACCTGAACCTAGAGTTCCTATAGGTGTAGAAGACTGAAATGTTCTGCGCCAAAGAGGAAACCTGAGGCCCCTTCAAGAACAAATTGAATTCCTGAGTTAAATTAAAATTAAAAGAAGGCCCAACCTAAGAGGGCAAGAGCCTCCTTCTCCAAGGTTGGCAGCAGGAGAGCTTGCTTGGATCCAGATAATCTCTTTCAGCTTCAAGTTACGGCCTGGCAGCCTGAAGACACTGGAGCTGATGGCTGATTGAAAGGCTGGTAGTCCCCTCACCTATCTGGCAATTCTGTGAAGCAAATGTAACAAACCCCACTTCAACTACAGTCTACAATGTATTCTATTGTTGTTTGGGACAATGTGTCATTATATGGACAAAATGTAACACGCAATAAACAAGAGGGCACCGGACAAACAGGTATTTAAGCAAATACACATGGCCACACACCAGAAATGTATTACTGTGGAGATAAATTACATTTAAGGTTTCCAAAAAATCCATTAAAAAAATCTAATTAACAGAATGGGCTCTTCTATGCATGAAATTCATCTCAATGACTACCTTTAATGGATTTAACTCATAGGAACAGCATAGGTGGTATAGTTGCTCACGGAAGAACAGTAGCAGGGTTTTCAATGAGAATTTTCTCCTGAGCCCAGAAACAACTTGAACCCAACAATCTATATTCAACAGAAGGTCAAAGGCTAGTCTTCTTTTTAATCAATTTAGGTAGCCACACACACAAGCAGTATAATTTCAGAGGACACTCACGGCCGCATTATGCCCCAAAACTCCCCACTGCCTCAGTTTCAGACCCGTTGTGGTATTATCTTAGGTTCTTCCCTGATGAGAAACTTCATATTTAAACAAGACAGCTGTGGCAGGAGTAACTGAGGATAACACGAGTAAGAAATGATATTTAAGACTGCCATAGAAAAGGCGAGGAAAGAGACGGTGAATGTCTTATTAGGGCAAATCACAAGTAGGATATAAGCGCTTACTGTAGTAGAGGTGACAGTTTATTATCTACTAAACTTTTGTTAAAAATACTTTCTTATCAGGAGAAATCCTCTGATCAATTCATTGTTCATCCTGGGTATAATATCTCCCAAAACACAGAGCATGAAGAAATCACTAATCTGGATCTAATTCTGACATGTGTTCAAAATAATTTTCTTAAGGTTTTCAATTAAATTCTACACCTATTTTTTAATATTTCATAATGTTTTTTATTTTACACTAAATCTTATCTACTACAATGGGTAAGACTAGCTCTCACTGAATTTTTTTAAAAGATTGAGATTCTATTTTTTTAATTTATTTCAGAATATTATGGGTATACAAACATTTTGGTTAGTATATTGCTTTTGTACCATTTGAGTCAAAGTGTGCGTTGTGCCCATTAGGTGTGAATTTACCCATCCCCTCCCTCCCCCTCCCACCTGCTTGATTTCTGATTATTGTTATTTCCATATGAGCACATAAAGGTTGATTAATTAGTTCCAGTGTAACGGTAAGTAGATGTGGTGCTTGTTTTTCCATTCTTGTGATGCTTCACTTAGAAGAATGGGCTCCAGCTCCATCCAGGATAATACAATGGCAGTTTACCATTTTTTATGGCTAAGTAGTACTCTGTGGTATGCATATATCACATTTTATTAATCCACTCATGTATTGATGGGCACTTGGGCTGGTTCCACATCTTTGCAATTGTGAATAGTGCTTCTATAGTAATTCGAGCGTACGTGTCTTTTTTATAGAATGTCTTTTTTTTCCTTTGGGTAAATACTCAGTAGTGGGATTGCTGGATCAAATGGTAGTTCTACGTTTAGTTCTTTCAAGTATCTCCATGTTACTTTCCACAGAGGTTGTACTATTTTCAGTCCCACCAGCAGGGTGTGAGTGTTCCTTTCTCTCCACATCCATGTCAACATTTCTTGTTTTGGGACTTTTTGATAAAAACCACTCACTGGAGTTAAGCAAGAAGACATAACAATTCTATACCTATTTATTGAGTACTTACTATATACAGAGCAGGCTGTTATTATACTAGCCACTTTTATAAAAATGAGCATAACATGAGCTCAAATATTTTAGAATCAGGCTAATAAAAAGACTCTATGTTTAATTTATTCAGTTATAGTTTTAAAGCCAAGGTCATAGACTGGATGCCCAAGTGGGCCCCTGAATTCACTTGATTTTGTTATTACATCTACACTATTACGACCAGCCATCAGTTACAAATAATACATTGATTACAAAGGGACTAACAAGAAAAGGAATGAATAAGCAAAAATCCACCAAAAAATATTATAAAAAGTTATATGAATATAAGTCCACTATCCAGATCATGGATCATATATCTGCTCTGTACTAGTTAAAAAAAAATAACTTTGAGTAACTTTGTAAAATATTTTAATAAAGAGTTTTTCAGCCAAGATACTTCTTTGCTAACAAATGTGACTCTGAGAAAGTGACTCCCTATTTCTAGGTTTTATTAACTCCGTGTAAAATAGAAGGAGTAGCAAAAACAGTGCTTGGAAGAGTATTTATAATATTAAATGCATATATTAGTAAAGCAGTTAATTAAATCAATAAAGAGTTTATTTAGAGCTTAAGAAACTGGTGTGGGGGAGAACAAAATGCAACCAAAGCAACCAGAAAAAAGGAAATTTAAAGATAAGAGAAGAAATAAATGGAACTGAAAAGATAAAAACAATAGAAAAAAATGAAGCCAAAACCAGGTTATGTAAAAACACCAATGTATCTGATAAACCTCTTTTCAGACTGATCATGCAAATGTAGATTCATCTCATATTCTGATTCATGAAAGGGATCTTTAGGTCTTTATTTAGATTGTGTGACCTTATATCTTCGGACTTTATAACTCTCTACTTCCATCTAATGTCTGAGTATAAACAATGCAGAAAGTTTCTGCTGAAAAGGGAAACTCACCCTCAAAATACTCAAATTTCTTTATAGCTTTAAGTGTATGAGCAACAAAGTCTTTGGTAACGTTCTTTTTTAAGACAAAGAGCTGAATCATGAGTTAATCACAATCACATGAAGAGTAATCTGTTGATAAGCCACAGCTTAATCTGGTTGGTATCTACATAGGAGCTTTTTCCAGCTTCTGACTCTCTCTGGCCTCCTTCCAGAATCTATAGCTTTGCTTCCCAAAACATGATCTCAACAACTGCACTGCAATAAGGTCAACTCGAAAAACAAAAGTTATTTGGCTAACACTCACTTACTTAGAAGAAGCTTTCCAACTTCGTTTGGTATATTTTTAACCTTGTCCTTTTTACAATTATTTAAAACCCAGGACATTTCTGTCTGATGAAATATCTTCAGTTGTTCAGTAGCTCTGTAGATCTATGCCCTCCAGGAATTTGCAACTAAGTTGGGGGTGGAGGGTGGTACAAATACAAAAATAGCAGACAATCTAGGATTATAAGAAATGCTAAAATTCCTGTGGAAATTAGAGAAAAGGGAGATCAGTGAGAATTAGAATGGGCTTCATATGTCAGGTTGTACATACCTAGAGGAAAACACAAGATGCTCAGAAAATAAGACTCACACTAATAAAAGCACAGCATTAAGAACACCCAAGCAGCAGGAAAGACACTCGCATGACTAGAGTATAGAATGGATATTTGAGATGAAATGCTGTTTGGGAAAATTGAAAACAGAGAAGTTCAGACACAAGGCAGTGGGAAACAGGTGCAGAGAGGTGATGGGTTTGGGCAAACTCGTTTTGGAGGAAGGTGAGTGCGACAGAGTGTGCGTTAATCTTGAGGAGGAGAATGTTTGACACCAGACAGGTCATCAGGAGGTATCCCTGGATGGCAGCAATGGAAAAAGGATAAAAGACAGATATAAAATATTTGAGTTTCTGGGAGAATATGACTAGATAAATTTAAAAAGCAGCAACACAGAGAGAAAATAGAGGAACTAATTGTGTGAGAGATAAGAGGATGAACATGAAGTATGATGTAATGGCAATACTCTTGAGCGGCAGTGTTCTCAGCAGAGAACTAGAGGACCAGAACAGAACCAGAGGCTCAAATTTCTGAATCGTCCGCATAAATTTGATAAAGTCACACACAAAAAAAAATTGATGTCTTAGACAAAAGTGTTAGTGAGAAGAGAAGAAAGCTAAAGATCACAAATGAAGTTTTCCAAGTATCCAATTAGGAAGGAAGGAAAAAGATGGGATGGTGTAGAAAGCAGCAAGAGCAGTTGGAAAAAAATAGAGAGCTTAAACAAAAAACTTTCAAAAGCCAAATCTGGTCAATGGTGTCCAATGCTGCAAAGAGGGCGAAGAGAATGACGATGGAAGGAAGACAACTAAAGAATTAAAAGTTATGGCCAGTGGGCGCCATGGCCTGGGGGGCGGGAGAGATGGAGAGTTATCATTTAATAGGTAAAGAGTTTTACTTTCGCAGGATGCAAAAGTTTTGGAAATGAATGGTGGTGCTGCCTGCACAACAATATGGATGTATTCAATATTGAATTGTACACTTACAATGGTTAAGATGGTAAATTTTATGTTATGAGCAATAAAAAATTTAAGAGAAAAAAGTTATAGCATTTTGCATTCAGCAATCTATAACTGAGTTTTCACGTTGTGGTTGTTTTTCATTTTTAAGAGGCACATTCTTTTTTTTTTTCTGCTTGTGGATAAGAAAATAATCAGTTCATTATACTGGATTATCCAGCAGTTCCCAATGATCAGTAGTTACTCAGAAACATTTCTCTAATAAAAAAAAAAAATCCTTCCTTTTGAATTAACTTTCCATGAAGACTTCCGACACATAAAAGCAGCAGCATAAATTCCTCCTAAAATACAGGTAATTAAAACTTCTGTCTGCAAACATCTAAGGAATGTAGATGTCACGTTCATCCTAGTCTCTAGCCCTTGTATTTCTATTTTAACTCTCTCGTATTGAGGATCAAGGAACTGAGGCCCAACGAGGCTGAAATGACATGCACAAGATCTCCCATAGAGCGGGTAGAAGGGCTGGGACAAGGACCCAGGTCTTCAGAGGCCTGTTCAATGTGCCTCCTGCCCTGGAATGCTCTTTCCAAAGCAGTTTTCTTCTCGTCAGTAATTCTGTAAATTTGTGTATGAGTCTAATGTAGGAATTACATTGACAAAAGTCCCTTTGGGGAAAGAAATTTCATATTCCCGAAAAAGGACATGGGCTACTACATTTCAAATTAACTGTTATATTAGAATGTTACTCATTTCAACTAGTCTGCAGTCTATGAATGACTCTAAGGCACAGTTATAAGGCTGTGTTCAGAAAGTACTCATAAATAGAGCTATCACTTAATTAGATATTAACAGTATTATATCACATAAACTAATATCATTCATTCCAAACCCTAGAAATGTTATGACCTATAATCTACAAACTACTTTTGTACAACAATCATTTCCAAGATTGGAGGAGAAAAAAAGTGAAAAATAAAAGCAGCAAGTCACATGACTTTGTTCTTTCATATTTTTTGTTCTCTCACTGACCTATTTCTTGGTAATTGTAAAATTACTGATTTATTAAAAGTTGTTCAGCACCGTAACAGTGTTTCTTTCTCCTATATTCCCACAAATCATCATGTCTTTTACAAAAAGGAAAGGGTCCTTTTGCCTCCCTTCCATCCTTTTGGATACAGCAAATAACACAAATACTTGAGAAATGCAGAGTGACATCTTTTGAGCATGGCCCACCTAGTGCCTGAATATGGGCCAAATAGTTTCCCCATAGATAGATGCTTTGCATTCATTTACATAGTACAGTTATCTCTTGGTAGCCACAGGGGATTGCTTCCAGGACTCCCATGGATATCAAAATCCACAGATGTTCAAGTCTCTGATATAAAAAGGCATATTTGCATATAACCTACTCATATTCTCCTGTATACTTTAAACCATCTCTAGATTACTTATAATACCTAATACAATGTAAATACCATATAAATAGCTGTTCTACTGTATTGTTTTTTATTTGTGGTATTTTTTCCCTATTGTTTTTATTTTTTCCCCCCAAATATTTCTGATCCACAGTTGGTTGAATCTGTGGATGTGGAAGGCGAGGATACAGAGGGTCAACTATGCCCACATCTTCAAGGTTACTGTTGCAACTGAATGTCTTATGGAGTCAGGCTTAATCTTTTAGCCAAATCATTACTGGCCACTTTTGTAGCTTGCTTTAAGCAAAACTACTGTACTTGGCAGTGTAGGGAGGAGGGGAGTGGAATTTTTGAGTTCCAGGGTGAGGAAAGTCATCTTACGGCGTGAAAAAAGTACCTATAGCCTTAAGAGAGAGTAGAGAAAAGGTTTGCCCTTCAAAGTCGCTGGAGGTTTTTAATCAAAAAGAAGAAAACTTCCTTCCAGTTATGTAAGATAAATATTAGATTTATGTATCTGTCAAATAGGGTAGGAGACATCAATTACTAGTTTGCGATAAGTAACAGTTACATTCAGTCTTGATGGCATAGAATATATAATTTAGCTGTGTCATGTTTTTGCTGTTGTTGGTTGGATTACAGTACACATTTCCTAAATCTCAATAATTTCCTTGCAAGCTTATGTAATTCTGATAGTTGGTAATAACAGGGCCAGGTTTAAGGTACGATCGTGAAAGATTCCTGAGCACTGTCAGGTGAGACTCAACATAGAGACTTCCGTGAGAAATATGTTGCTTTATTTTTTTAATTGTTAAAATAATGTAAATTAGCCTATAAATAAGAAGTCAAACTATTTTAATTGAAGGAAAATATGTAAACAAAAACTATCTCCTTAAAGGAGAATAAAACATTTTAAACAATTTGAGTCAAACAAGAAATAATTAAAACTGAAATTTCAGATGATTTAGAAATTATTAACGGTGCTATAATAAAGATTTTTGTGAAATAGACCAGAGCCAAATTCATAGCCATAAATTCTTTCTATTTTTTAGCCTAGACAAATATATTCGTTTTTATTGATATAATTGTACATTTGGGGAGTATATGTGATATTTTGCTACTTATATACAATGTGTAACATTCAAATCAGCATAACTGAGATAGATATCCAGCACCTCAAACAGTTATCTCTTTAGTGTGTTGGGAATGTTACAGTTTTCTTTTAGCTATTTTGAAATATACAATAAATTATTGTTTTCCCTACTGTACTAATACTAGAATTATTCCTTCTCTCTATTAATAACTATGTTTTTGTACCCCTTAACCAACTTCTCTCCACCCCAATAAAAAGTAATGAGATAAGCATTTACCTCAAGAAGCTCGGAGAACAAAACCAACCCCTAAACATTAGAATATAGCCATTGGCCTTTGTGACCTCTAAGGCACCTCCATATGGTAGAGTACTCTGGAGCATTTTGTTTAATGATGTATTTCTAGATGTACTGAAATGGCATATGTCCCACAGGCATTAAATGAAGAGACTAAGGTACAGAATTACTAATGCAGTATGCAACCATTTGAGTTTCTTTTTCTCTTTTTCAGGTGAAAATGCACGGGAATTCCTAGATCATCTTTAAATAGAAACAAGAAAAGGATGGGCAAGTGGGGAATTAGAGGTCAGGGCTGGGGAAGGGCTTTCATTTTATACTTTGTACTTTTCAAGGTTTTTTTTTAAAAAAATGAGAATGTATTATTTATTCAAATATATAAATTTAAAATAAAATTGGTCAGGGGAACAGCTACACCTAGAAGCTCATTTTTTATTCCCTTTGAAGACAGAAAAAGGTCTTTCTGGCCCTCAACTCCCCGCCCCCACCCCTCTTCAACCCACTCCACCTGAAAGGCGAGTTTTTCTATCCCTTCGAGACTTCACAGTCAATGTGGGAAAGCCCCACACACCATTTAGTTTGGCCCAGACCCCATTTTCTCCCATAATCTCACTTTCCAATCTGAAAGTGATGTACTTCTATGTTTGCAATTTCTATTCTTTTTTTTCTTTAAATGGAAAGAGCGTGATTCCCACCCACACTCTTTCCATTTAAAATCAGTATCATTTGCCTATGGGGTATTCTTCAGTGAAATGCATAGTTTTCAGAGATGCTGGCTTTTTCTCATCGATATCTATTTTCATATAGCATTTGCATAGCATCAGTTTCATATAGCATTTCTTAAGTCTACGTATGTCCATGATTCCATGCTGTTTACTTAATGCTCTTGAAAGTAATGCAGTAACAATCTATGTCTATGTGAAATTATTTCGTAGCTATGTGTAGCCCTTTAACTTGGCTAAAAACTAAATCTACCAAAGGCAGAAACAAATTCAGTGATACTGCAACTTAGAAAAAACATTATTTCCTATAGCTTGAGGTTTAAGTCTTTTTGCTTAATCCTTCTATTCACACTTTCTAGTCCCACTTTTTATTTCATATTCTCTACACACCTGAGCCTCTGTTGGCTTCAGAAGAGGTCACTTCCCCTAGCTATTGGTTTTAATTCTAAAAATCCCACCCCAGCTTTAATTCCTGCTGGAAATGGCCCAGAAGCCCAGAAGTTGACTTGCTGCCACCACTGCTAGATTATTAAGAGCAGACACCCTGAGGTGTGGGATAGTGATGTGATAATCTTGACGCCTGGCTCTCCAGTGGAAAACATAAAAGGCAATTTCCTTTCCTTGCATAAATTGTGAATGAGTACTGCGTCTGTGTGCAAAGCTGAGCTGCACTCCCTGCAAGCTTTTGTGTTTATAGCTGAAATAATTATGGCTCACCTTTCCCACAAGGCCTTAAAATAAATTCATTTCCAAGCTACTATTCCCTACTTGGAATTTTTTTTCTTTCTTTTTTGAGGGGATGGATTTCTGGGTACCACCTGTTTTAGTCAGTTTGGGCTACTATAACAAAGTACCATAGAGTGAGTCACTAGCAAAAAACAGAAATTTATTTCTCACTGTCTAGAATTGGGAAGTCCAAGATCTGTGTGCCAGTATGGTTGGGTCCTGGTGAGGGCCCTCTGCTGGACCTTCCATGGCAGAAACAGTGAGAAAGAGCTTTCTGGGGGCTCCTTTTGAAAAAGCATAAATCCCATTCATGAGGGCACTGCCCTTGTGACCTAATTACCTCCTAAGTCCCCACCTCCTAATACCATCACCCTGGGGGTTAAGATTTCAACATATAAATTTGGGGGTGGAGCATAAACCTGCAGTCCACAACATCATCTGAACCAGAATATCACATACTTACATACAGCATTTTTAAAGGAATCCATAAACTTTAGGATAATTAGGGATGAAAACATGAGGTTACAAAGATAGCTCCCCTCCTAAAAAAAAACAAAACAAATTGGACCTACTAAGAGATATGGAATGAATAGCCCTGGGATAAAACCTTCCTTCTACTTGCCAGGAACATCTGCTTCCTGGAATGGCCAGCGAGAAGTTCCTGCCTGGACGTCCTGGTTCCAGAGCTGGGCAGAACAGCTCCTATGCCCACTCGTTTCAGCTGTGCCTAGTCACAGTCAACCTTGAGGTTGTCTCCCTTTCATAGGCTAAGCCTGACACCCTTCTGTCTTTGTTCTAGCTCATACCATATGCCACATTTAATTGCAAATATTTGTCAATTGTTAGGTACTAGACAGCAGAGACAAAGGAGATAGTGTTTATCCTAAAGGAACACACAGACTTGTACGAATTCATGCTAAAAAGCAATAATAATTGAAAGAAATGGGTTTTATGAGAAGTTGACACACATTTTTATACAAGCATGTGTTTTCCCCCCAAAGCCTTAATCCCACCTTTCCAACTGTATTACAATCTATTTTTGTACAGGGATAACAAGAATACTAAAATAGTTCCCTTGAACAGAGTCAGAACTCAATAATAATTTTTAAAAGAACAGATAAAATGCATTTTTCTTTTGCATTATTCATAACATCTTAATATAATGCTAGAAAGACAATAAGCATTTCTTTACTGGGTACGTCATGGAATGTATAGTTTAACTGACTTCTAACTTAAATATATTTACTGTACTAGTTTGCTAAGGTTATTATAACAAAATTCCACATACTTGGTGCCTTAAACAACAGAAATTTATGTACTCACAGTTCTGGAGTCTAGAAGTCCAAGACGCCGGTGTCAGCAGGTTTGGTATCTGCAGAGGCCTCCGTCCCTGGCCCGCAGACGCTGCCTTCTCGCTGCGTCCTCACGTAGCTTTTCTTCTGTGTGAACACTTGCTTGTATCCTACTCTCCTCCTCTTATGAGGACACCAGTCGTTTTGCATTAGGGCTTACCCAGATGATCTCAGTTTACCCTAATTACTTCTTTAAATGTCCTCTTTACAAATATGATCACATTTTGAGGTACGGGGTTGGGGGGTTAAGACTTCAACATATGAATGGAGGGAGGAACACAGTTCAGTCCAGAACACTGACTAGTATATATTAGAATCTCACTAAACTGTTGTTCTTTAGGATTATGTCATAGAATATAACTGAGTGAAACTTATTAAACAGCTTCCGTACAGCAAAGGAAAAAATCAACAGAGTGAAAAGAGAACCTGTTGAATGAGAGAAAATATGTACAAATTATTCATCTGACAAGGGATTAATATCTAGAAAATACAAAGAACACAAACAATTCAATAACTGGGTGAAACTTAACAACAGGGTTCTTTTCACACTTTTGTAACTAAAGCTCCTTAGGTTTTATGTGTAAAATTTCATCAAATTCCACACATAAAGCATAATTATGGCAATACTTCAGTGTAAAATCTTTTGATAAATTGTTTTCAATAAAAGATCCCAAGGCCCCAATAATCCTGCAGTGCCCTTCCCAACTGATACTAGTCTTAGCCATGTAACTTACTCTGGCCAATTAGACATTAGTAAATGTGCCGTAAGCAGAAGCTTAAAAATCACCGTGCATTGGAGCTTGTCCTTTTGATGTTCTCGGAAACTTTTCAATAATGTGAATAAGCCCAGGGTGCTGGATGATGAGAAACACATGGCCCAGCTGCCCCCTCACCCCAGCCAGTTGCCAACCCAAGCCCCAGAAGCAGAGACACCTGATGTGACTGCATTTACACGAGTGAGCCCAGCCAAGATCAGCACATGACCCCCAGCTGAGCTCAACCCAAACTGCCAACTCATGGAAATGCAAGCTAAATTAATGATTACTGTTTTAAGCAACCGAGTTTTGAGACAAGTTGTTACACAGCAAAAGCTAAGCAATACAACAAAAACCTCAGAACTAAGAATCTAAAGACTTACTTAATCACAAATGAATAGAATTAACATTTGCAGGTTAAAGCATCAACAACAGAGTTGGTAAAAGTCTTCAGAGATTAAAGAGAAGCCTCCCAAAGTCAACTAATGCCATACTAAATAGGCTACATCAGAGCAAAGAAATTTAGTGCACACCATAGACAGAGAATGTTGGCAAAATGGTGTCAGAATACTCAAAAAAGAATACAATCATCCCTCAGTGTCTGCCGGGGATTGGTTCCAGGAGCAGATACCAAAGGGTGCTCAAGTCCCTGATATAAAATAGTATAGTATTTGCATATAAACTACGCACAGCCTCCAGAATAGTTTAAATCATCTGTAGATTACTTATAATATCTACTACAATGTAAACGCTATGTAAATCATTGTTATATTGTATTTGTATTAATATTTTTATATTGTATCATTATTTTTTATTATTTGTTTTCTGAATATTTTCAATCCTCCGTTGGTTGAATCTGTGGATATAGAACCCATGGATATGGAAGATTGACTGTATTGAGACAGATTGAGTCAAAAATCACAATTGCTACAGTGAAACATTACCCCATGTTATAGCAGTCCCTTGTGAAATGAGACAAATTATAACTATTTTGGATGGAGATTAATGTAATTCAGTGGTAGAAATCTGAATTATGGACTATATGAAAGGAGTATACCATAGCATTTTAAGTTATACAAATCAATGGCTAACACAGTGCAGCCATGAAAGGATTTGCTAAACCAAATATAATCAATGAGCAAAATCATTTGCCATTGATCCATGAAGAGTATGTCAGTGAGGCACAAATGTGCTAAGGAATACAAAATGAAACAGGAAAGGATGAACGAGCAAGAAATTCCATTTTAGTTTTGATTAGCAGGCCCTGTTAACAAACACTAAGCAATTCACTTGGCAGAAGAGGAGGAAGCAGAAAGAGATGAGAAGTTTTTAAATATTGATGGCTATGGGTTCTTTGCTGATGACTCAGCTTTCTGAGGCAGGCAATTCCCTATGCAAAGCCCAGCTCAGCAGCTCCAAGGGGAGGCTAATTGTTAATTGCTAATTCGTCTCACCTAGATAAATTAGTCTGTCTGCTCAGGTAGAAGAAGGTAGTGGCCATAAAGCTGGAATTGGAGTTCAATGGCCAGATGTGACAGTTCATACTGAGGCTCCCTGGGGATGCACTGAGAGCATAATGCCACCTGAGACCCCTCGCCAGAGAGAGAAAAACTGGGGGAACAGAGGTGTTGACCAAACAGCAGGAATAACTAACTGCACGTGGTGAGGATGACCACATGATATGTTGTCCAAACTGAGACAATTTTGAGAACAAAAAGGGGTGTTTTTAATAATTATGTTGAGACCACAGGTGTGAACTGGAACTGTCTCAGATGTGGAGTCAACAGTTCACTGACTAGTTATCACACATATGAACATATCATAACCAAAGAGGATCCTAAAGGAAAATACTCTAAAGAAGTGCAAGGGGATCAAGGGGAAGCTGGTAGAAGACTCTGACTCAGGAAAAAATGTCTAGAGTTACCCCGTGGGGAAGAGGCAGCCCATATCTCTGTAACAAGGAAGATCCGAAGCTTCACAAGAGCCAGAAAACCAAGCAAGTGACTCAGGAAGAAGAGACGCATCGCGGTAGTTGGTGACTCGCTGCTGAAGATCGGACGGCTTATGAAACGAACAAGGCTGAGTAGACAGCAAACAATGTTCCTAGGACAGAAATTTAAGAAAGAGAAGAAAGCCCTTTGTGGTATATTATCCATTCATTTTCAACAAGTGTTTACTGAGAGCCAACTCTCTGCTAAGCACTTCTCCAGATGATATGAACAGCAACTCCTCAGGCAAGATCCCTGCTATCAGAAACTAACTTTCTGGTGAGAGACACAAAATAAACACACAAACACACACATACCATCGTGGTAAGAGCTAGAAGGAAATAAGAACAAGAATAACAGACAGTGTTTATGGGTGGCGAGTGAAATGATAAATAGTTGATAAGGGAAGGGCTGAGAAGATGACTTTTGAGATGAAGCTCAGAAATAGAACTGGCGATGCAAAGACCCTGGAGGGAAAACCTTTCAGAGCGAAGAAACAGGTGGTCCAACAAGTCCTAAGATAAGCACAAGCAACGGAGCTGAAACAAAGGAAAGGAGGGAAAAGTGACAGAAGATGAGATTGGAGAGTGGGTGGGAGGGTGGAAATAATGTAAGAACTTTGGGTTTTATTTGAGTGTTTTGTTAAAGATTCTTAGCAGAGGAAAGACACGATCAGATTTACCTTTTAAACAGCACCCCAGCTGTTTCCTGGAGCAGAGGTTGTAAGCAGAAAACAGGCAAATGTGGAGAACAGTGAGTGGGCTGTTGCAGTAGTCCAGCTGGACGTGACCTGGGTTAGTAGAGACGGGGAGAAGCTGTTTGGTTTGGGCTGTGTTTTGTTACGGTTCAGATCTGGAGCTTGTGAGAAAGAGAAATACAGGAAGTGACTTTGACTTAGCCAGCTAGGAGGAAGGTGCAATAAAGTAAGAGAATGAAAATTGGGGGGAAAGCAGGTTTACTTCTGCCTTGTAAATGTTAAACTGGAGATGACTATTAAACATCCAAACACAGACGTCAAAAAAGTGGATGTATATAAGGCTCTGAATCTCAAGTAAAAGGCCAGAGCTGGAGCTGTAAATTTTGGAATCATTGAATACAAATGTCATCTAAACCGAAGAACTAAATGAGATTAGTTATGGAGAAAGAGAAAATAGCGAAGAGCCAACTGTGTGGCACTCTGAAATTTACAGGCTGCTCTGAAGGAGGCCACAAGGCAATGAGGGAATAGTAGCCAATGAAGTAGAAAGAAAATACAGAAAATGTAATGTCAGAGAAGCCAAGAAAAGATAGCACATTAAGAAAGACAGAGCCATCAGCTACATAGACATGCTGCAGAATGATTAAAAAGAATACAGAGAAGCAATCTTTAGATTTTGTGATACAGAAGTTAATAATGATCTTGACAAGGTACGTTTCAACAGTGTGGTGGGGAAAGGTGCTCTACTAGAGTGGGGTGAGAAGGTAAAGAACCGGAGACTGACTTCAGACACATGTTTCTAGAAGTTTTGCTATAACTCCTATCTGTTCCTATAGATCATGTGAGATGAATAATAGTGCTCACAGAGTCTGGTCCTGGAAATTCATTTCCACATCCTTTTGGGTAGCTTGGAAGAGAGCTGTCACAGGAGGGCTGATTTGGCTCAACAGAATAGGCTGACACCTGTCACGAGATCCATTGGGAAGTAGGCAGCCTGATGTACTCACGCAGTCACAGCCTTGAAGAAACTCAAATGAGGAGAGTAGAGAACTACAAGTCACTGTGTGTGTGTGTATGTGTGTGTGTGTGTGTGTGTGTGAGCATGCAAGAGAGGCCCCGTATCACCAGAGCCACAGTGCAGAGGCTGTACAGTGGCTGTGCTATTAATGGGACTCGAGCAGTTTCCAAGAGCTCTCTTATGTCACCAACTGAATTAGCCTCACTCTCCTTGTGGGAAGAAGAAGTTGCTAAAAGATTCTTCTGACACCATTTCCTCCCAAAGAATGGAACAGAAACCTCCATATGTAAATATAAGGATAGGTCTGTGATATTTTCCCTAACACTGAGCTGGATGAGCTATAAGCATCACTTCTAACCCTTTAGCTTTAGGTTTTAACTTAAATGAGACCAATTTTTTTTTTTTTTTTTGGCTCTGTAGAACTTCATATTCTCATAATGACGGCATGGAAAATGAAGCCTTTTTTCCGGAGCCCCAGAGCCAAGCTGACCTAAGCTGTCCTTGCAGGCTTTCTCTTCTGTCTTTTACTCAACGCTTCTATGCCTTCCATGATCAGAAACTCCTTCCAGATAGAAGTGTGCCACCTGGCAGGGAATAAAGGAGAAAAAAGGGCTCCAATGATGTCATCTAATCCTGAAGGAGAGATTTTCCTCTCCCCACAAAAAGCCACCAATTCTATGGGAAGATATACATTAGTGCATTTCTTCCTTGCCTTTGGCAAGAGAGAGGGGGGCATGAACCCTTGAGTCCCACCTGGAGCTTGTAGAGTGCCCCTGACAAAAAGCATATCATGATAACTGAGAAGAAAATAATTCGTTCTTCTGACCGAGAGGACCTGAAATTTAAAAGATGAAATATTCCCAGTTAAAATGGGAAAAATATAAAGGCAGTCAACATCACTTCTGACATAAAAAAATTAACAGTGGATGAGGTGCACAGTAATTCAAAGGAGAACATATTTGAAAGTACAAAACTCTATGCCTATTTTAGCAAATATACCAATGCATACAATACAGGATAGGGGGAAAAAAGTCAAGATGAACTTGAGACTTAGCAGAAAAGATCAATTTTGCCTCATAAATATTCCTGAGACCTGGTGGTACAGAATTCATTACAAAGACAGTGATCAAAAGGTGCATCTTGTTCAAAAGAAATCAATCAGACAAAAATGAAAGCAAAATAAAGTTATAGTTTAAAGAATTTGCGATGGAATATAAATCTACAGATGTGAGGATGGCAATATCTTGAAACCACTTGTGTGAATAAAAAAGAGAGAATTCTTGCAGGCAAGCTATCACAGTGAGGGTGTTCTACAACATGGGCTCTTGCCGCATGAGAACATATTTAATGTATTTCTGAAATGTACAGCAAAAGTGTACTTGAGTTATGATGGAGATACAAAGGGTGCTGGGAGTGACTCAACTGTCCTACCTTTGTGTTTTCATGAAACAACTTCAGCTCCAGGAGGGGATGGCATGTCAATAAAACTTCTATCTCCTCTTCCTTCCACTTACTCACTCCTTCACATGGGAAGAGGAGTGAGCTATCCATCCAACTGGTATAAATATAAAGAACCTGACATCAATTATAATAATTTCCTTTTCTGATTGGAACAAGTCATCTGTTCAACCCCTTTCTCAATGCTTGATACAGATGAGAGAGTTATTCCTCTTCTCGATGGATAATTTTCTGTTTGAATACGAATTCCATCTAGAACTTATAGAATGCTTCTGACAACAAGGATA
This sequence comes from Lepilemur ruficaudatus, assembly GCA_963574885.1. Taxonomy (NCBI): domain Eukaryota; kingdom Metazoa; phylum Chordata; class Mammalia; order Primates; family Lepilemuridae; genus Lepilemur; species Lepilemur ruficaudatus. The sequence continues at coordinate 6,566 of CAUYRT010025349.1, read as the reverse complement.
TCAGGTTGAGTGATAATTGCCTTCCTTAGAGACTCCTCTCTAGATCCAAATTCATGGAGCAGGTTTTAGAAAGCACAGTGCACCCTCATAATATTCTGAAATTTAAAAAAAGAAAATAAAGAAGGAAATGAATAAATAAATTAAAAGAAAGCACAATTGTGGTTGCAGGTCCAAGGCACCCACTCCAGTATAGACCTAGTAAGAACAAAGTAGATATATGGACCCCTTTTGTGTCTATTCCTCACTTGGACCCCTAAAACTATAACAATGCAGATTTGAGTTATTTGCATTTTAGAAATTTTTAGACAATCCAAAACATAGCTCTATTTAAAAATATTACTGTCAGAGCTAAAGGCACAGAGCTCACTTTTGCCTTAAGTCTCCTATCTTTTGGGAGATCTAAATCCTACACCCTTTATAGTCCAGCTCAGATGCTGCTTCTACCCTGACTACTGCAGCCAACAGTAAGTTCAGTTTTCTCTAGATTGTAAATTGCTTAGAGCAGGAACAAATAAATCATAAATTTCTTTGTACCTCATCATCTTTACTTTTACACCTGTTCCTATCTCTGCCATCCAAGCCAGGAGTCTCAGAGAGAATCTATGCTCCTGCCTCCAGTTCATACTCCCCCATATTTTGGATGACAATATGTCCCATTTGTCCTGGCCTGTGCCATTCATTGCCCATTGCCCTGGCATAAGTATTAAAATGCCAACTTTCACTCTCTAAAATTCCCTTTATAAAAGATAAATTGTACGGTCATCCTAAACCCATATCCAACCTTGCCTTCTTCCTATGTCTTAAATGGAGCCCTCCTTCTTCCCCATTCTTAAAATATATGTCCTCATTCAGACTTTCATCAAGTCTCATTACTGTAACAGCCTTCTAATTACCCTTCTAGAGGCAAGACTTCAATTCTATTTTTCACAGCTGCCAGAGTAGTCGGTCTAAGAGTCAAATGTGTGCATGTTATTTCCTTATTTAAAACCCTTCTATAGCTCCCTATAGACGAGCCCAAACTGCAAAGTCTGGTCTCTGATTACATCTAATATCCACCAACTTCTTTTTATAATTCAAACTTTAGTTACGCCAAAATGCAAGTGTTTGCACACCGTGTGCTGTCTTTCCTCTTTTGGTCTTTGCCCATGCTCTCTCCTTTACCTGGAATGCCCTTTCCTCCCATCGCCAGCTTTCCGCAGCTCGTCTGGCTGACTGCTGCTCATCCCTAAGGACTCAGTACAAGCACTGGCGAATATCAGACGCCTGCCCCCACCACCCATGACCACCCCTGGTTTGGATGACGAGACTTTTCTCTATGTTGCAGTAATAATTCGTGTTCATCTCTACTGAATTTAGAGTATAGTGTTTTTATGGTTTACATGTCTGTTTCTCTCCCCACACTAAGAGATCTTTGAAAATAAAAACTCACTTATTCTTGATTTGGGGAACTATGGCCCTTACACAATACCAGTGGTTGAGTGGTTCATAAATAATTTTTACAATACTTATCACAAAACGCCTCAAATATGAAGAGGAAAATTAAATATTGCATATTTTAGGTCTAGAATTTCCATCTCATTCTTTGTCATTCTGTTTACATCTCAGCTACAAATTACTTTCTTATAATTCATTATGAGCCTATTTTCTTCATGTCATTGAACAACATTATAATACCTACTTTAAAATTTTTGCTTGCTAATTCAAACATTTGGCTCATCTTGGAGTTTGTCTTCATTTACTTTCTTTTCTCTTGAAAATAAATCAAATTTTTCTGATTATTTTATATGTGAAGTAATTTTGGATTGTGGTTTGCTAGATTCTGTCTTATTCCTCTAAAGAGTGTTCTGGTTGTTGAGTCTGTTTATGTTAGCAGGCAATCAGCGTGATAGGCCTCAAACTTCAAACTTGGTCTCTTGGACGGCAGCCTCAATGTCATCCTCATGTGGGCTCCTTGTCAACTGCCCAGACATTCATGCTTTAGGGTTCAGGCAGTTGAGATATGTTTGCAGACAAAATTTTAGACTCCATTTCTCAGGTTTCACCGCTTTCCAGAGGCTGTATTGTCCAGAACTTTGTTCTTTGATTCTTCAGACCAGAAAGAATTCAGATTTCCTATCACAGTTTTATTATTCTACATCTATATAAGGCAAACTGTGGGGCCTCACTCGGTTTACAAACCTTGAAAGTGGCACTCACCTAGTGTCTTCCCCTGCCTCTAAGCATGGATTCCCCTCCAGAATCTGCCTGTGTTTTGCTGCTGTCCAGCACCTCTGGTCAATGCTTTTGCTTTGTTTTGCTTTTGTTTTTGTCTAAAATTTATGGTTGTTAACTCCAGAAAGGTCAGTCAGAGAGGAGTTACTCAGACATTGTTAGAAGCAAGCCTTGACAATTCGCAAACATTTATTGAAGGAAAACCTTATTCTGTTACTTCAAGGACAGAGATCTTTCTCTATTTTCTGGTATATCACAAGTGCCAAGAATGGTGCATGGCATATTTTCAGTGCTCAATAAACATTTGTTGAATAAATGAACAGATGAATCGTTATTATTGCAATACCTTATATATGACAAATATTTATATTTTCCACGAATCTTATCAGATTCTCATCTTATTATCAGATGTTGTCAGAAATTGAGCATACACTAAATAGGAGCATAACCCATAATCTCTTTTCAAAAATAACAACTGTTAACATTTTTTCATATTTGCTCTGTGTATCTTTTTAAATTTATAAAATTAGAAATAAAGTTGAAAACTCCTAATGTATTACTTTTGTATCCTAACTTTGGGCTCCAGCGTGTATATCTTGTTGTTTTGAATATAGAGAATTCATGAATCTTTTCACTTTCCCCCAAAAGGAAGGAAGGAACAAAAACTCAGGGGGTGATAAGCAGTTCTTCTAAAAGAGTTCAGTAGGCAAACAAGTTAGGGAAATGACAGAGTCAAAAAAATAAAACCTTATGGCAAATCTTCTCAGCACTAATATGCCTAATAAATAACTGATAGCATACAGTACATAGTACTTCCCAACCACCTCTTACCTTGGAACACTTACGCCAGAACACCTCATTGCACTACTGTTCCCTGCAACTCACTTTGGGGAAAATGAATAGGAGATAGTCTCATATTTCTGATGCAAAATCTTAAGCATTAAAAGCCATCCTCTGATGGGTTGGATCAGCACCCTATCTCTTCAGTTCTCCCAATGGCTTATTCTCACCTTCTCCATTGACCTGGATTTCATTTCTACCTTTTCATTACATTTGCCTTAAGTAAAGTCAGCCACCATCCCCAGGTATTTACGTGTCGATCCAAACATGAAAGAGAATGAAACAGCAGAGTGAAGAAGCGATTAAGAACCTGAAGATATAAAAGGCAATTGCTTTCAAGCGGATTCACCCGGCACACAGAACTTTCTTTCATGATTAAATTCTTTTTGAAATTCTAAATCAAAGGTGCAGCCTATCAGAGAGCGAGGAAATCCATAATAAAAAAAAAAGTGTCATTGATGAGAGCCGTTTTGGTATTCTACTGAGTGCTTTTGTCAGCATTCGCTACCCAAGCACATGCGGGAAACTGCAACACATGCTGAGCATTTTCTTTATGTACAAAATTCTACAATGAAGTGCTCAGCGAGAGAGGAAAAAAGAAATAAAACACAGTCGGCAAAGTCATAGCAAGTAGAATTAATGGCTCCTGACCACAGCCCAGGCATCTCCAGCCCCCGTGAGGGGATCGGTCGGAAACTATAGCTTCCATTCAGTCCTTTCAGAACTCCATTAATTTTTTTCTGCTTGACTGAGTCAGGACTATATAAGGGACAGGCAAGAGGGAGGACAAATCCATTTCTAAAACTCCTCAATCACATCCTGAATAGGCACCAGTAATATTCAAAAAGTAACAACCATGAGTAATAAGTGTTCTCGGGAATCCAGAAGTATTTTCTAATCAACCACCAAAAAGCCCCAAACTAGGCACACCACTTATAAGCCCAGTGAACCAGTTACGCAGGCTCTGCTGATAAACCCAGCTTCCGTTTTGTGGTATTCCCAGCTGTCATTTTCACTTTGGAGTAAGTGATGTCAAAAGCAATTTAGGAGGCGATGGAAGAGAGTGGGGGTCAGAGTGAAGTGCCCTTAGACAGGCAGACAAAAAAAGTAGATTGATAAACGGCAAGTAGTCTGTTTATGTGGAGACCCGGAAGGCCACCCTGGGAGATGAGGTGACAGTCGGTACCCATGCTGAACAGGATTTGCCACGAGCTAAGCATTTATCTTTTTCTTTCCTTTCTGCAAACTGAAAATAGTAATTTTCTGATTACAACAGAAATGTATTCTCATTGACATAGACCAAACAGGTATAATACAGAAAGCAAAAATCACTCCAACTTCCACTATGCATATCTTAGTACTGCAAACACCTTGGTTTATATTCATCTAAGATTTCCATGACAAATAAATCACATACTTTTAAAATGCTATGAATACAGATTTCTCCATTGCTTGCTTTATAATTTTATTCCACTTAAGTATATATCATGATCACCTTTTTATATAAATAACTGTATTATCAGTTTGAATAGCCATAAAATCTCTCATTAAATGGATGTATCACATTTCATTTCTCTAAGCCCATTGCTGAATATTTAATTTATCACTATTACCAACAGTGCATTATAAACACACTTGCTTATACATCTTTGCATACTTAATTATTTTCTTAGGGGGAAAAAAACCTAGATGCACAACTTCTGGGTCAAAGAGAATATATATTTGAAATTTTTATATATTTTGCTGGATTTTACTCTCAAGGAAGAAAAAAGGCTGTATCAGTTTACGCTCCCAGCACGAGTGCATGTGAGTGGATATACTCAGCTTCAGGACTTGGGATCTGAGATTCTTCTCTCCCAAGTTGGATGGGGCTTTACCCACACTGCTGGAGAGTCTCAGCTCCCCGAAGGCAGAGTCAGCCTGATGCATCTCTGTACGACCCAAAGCACTGAATATGGCGTTAGTTCCACAGCAGATGCCCAGTAAAGGTTCTGATAAAAAGACAAAGTTTTTATCATGACCATCAGGCCCCATAGCTTCTGCCTGCCCCCAATACCTTTCCAACTTCTTGCACCACTTTTCTCCATGTAACCTGCTCCAGCCACACTGATGTCCTTGTTTTTCTTCCAACACACTAAGCATGCTCCCTCCAGGGCTTTTACCTATTTCGTTTCTTTCTGTAACTTTATTCTCCCTGATAACCAAGTGGCTCAATCTTTCAGGACTCTGGAGGATTATCAGTGAGGTCTTCCTATCTCAAATTGCAACTCCCATAGCATTCTCTATTCTCCTTCCATTATATATATTTTCTCCAATATCTTTATTATCATGAAAAACTACATATTTTACTTGTTATCTTGCTTATTTTCTGCCTTCTTTCACCAGGGCAGGAGTGTTTGATTTATTTACTGTTATATCCCTAGCACCTAGAAGAGGTGCTCAGTAAATGTATATTAAAAGAAGAAATTAATTTATTAAGATAAAGAATAAAGAACATCTGCAGACAGAAAGTTAATTGCCGGAGCCATAAATGAGTGCTCAAAGAGAGAAATTGTATATGTAGAGAAACAATAAAGCTGATATGTAGACCTGAGTTACCTCATCAGAATTGTGCAGCCATTCAATGCTTATTCAAAGTTGGGAATGAGAGAATACAGGTAACCTTAAAAAATGCATAATCTATTAATATTTGAGGATATAAAACACATTAAATATATTTATAAATTACATAGGACAAAGTAAAAATAAATTACTAAGTCAAAATTAATATGTCAGTATTGAGGAGGTACAACCAGAGCCACAACTGATGAATAGAAAAGGTGGTTTAGAAAAGAAGAAAAATAATCCTAAAAGGAGGTAAAGATGTAGATGTGTGAACAGGTGTGTTCATTGTGTGAAAGAGCAAGTGAAGGAAGCTTTTTCATTTACTCATAAACATTAGCTAAGTATTTTTTATATACTAGGCATTCAGCTGGAACAGGGAAACAAGACACAAACCCTGCCCTCAACGAACCTACAGTCGAGGTGGGGAGAAACACATGTGACTTACCATTGTGACACTACGTGGTGGCTGCTACTTGTAGCAGACCTGAGGGGCCCTTACCCTGGATGAGTATGTGAGTGAGGAAGGATGCATTGTCAGGAAAGGCAATCTCTGAGCTGTGTTGTGAAGGACATATCAGATAGGCATTGGCCAGAAGACACACAAGGAAATGCTTGCAGGGAGGAATGTGTGCTAAAACTACGGCAAAGAGAAAGCATGGTGCTCCTGGAACCGTAGGCAGGGAAGTCCCGCTGAAGCAGAGAGGCCCCAGACAGGAGTAAGACATGGCCAGAGAGGTGAGTAACCTCAGGGACAGTTCTCTGGGGTTGTCTTCTCTCCCAGATTGGCCTGAACCCTGAAGTCACTGGGTTCCAAGAAAGGAATTAAGATGGGCAATGATACAGTCAGTTCTAATCCGTATTAACTCCATTTCACAAAATTTCAGACACGTTGAACAAATCAAAAGAGAACA